>JABWPP010000049.1:92287693-92562693 GCA_016920855.1 Puya raimondii
CAAGACCTTACCCTTGCAGCCCACAGCGTCGCTACGCTGTCACAAACGCCAAAGTCCCCAAACATGCAACATACACATACATACAATCACTAAATTAAGCCGCTAGAGCAAACCGTACGTCCGCTCGACCTTCCGCAAGCACCAGCGGATAGGTAGCGACGTCACGGAGACCGTGCTCACTGTCCCTGCGACAGGACCAGTCGCAAGCCGGGAAATCCCATAAAAACAGCGAGCGCGCGCGCGCAAAAGCAAGCTTAACTAAGGCCGTGTGAGCAAGCCGTACATCCGCACGACCTTCCGCAAGCACCAGCGGATCGGCAACGACGTAACGGAGGCCATGCTCACAGCCCCACTGCGACAGGACCAGTCGCAGTCCGGGAAGGTGCATAAAAACAGCGGCCAATAGGCAAGAAAATAGCCCGACGAAGGCCGAACGACGCAACGGCTCAACCAAAACCAGAACTAGGGTGAGCACGGTGTTCGGCACATCGCTGCGATCGTCGGGCTCACCCTCCCGAGCTTCGGGAGTCAGCAGGGAGCTCAAACATCCCAACAAAACAAGAAAACACCACAGAACTGACCCCTGGCCGGAGCAGCTAGCTCCGGCCGGCTGCCGGCCGACAAGCATGGCCGGCGGCGGCCAGGGGTGGATGCGGAGGAGGTGGGGAAGGTGATGCTCACCTTGGCCGGCGACGGGAAGCGACGGCGGCGGCGCAGGAAAGAGCCCTACTCTCGGGTTAGCAAACCCGAGGCTAGGGCACGGCGGCGCCGGCAACGGGCGGCGACGGCGGCCGGCGGCGACGCGAGCACCGGGAAGAGGAGGTCGCCGGCCATCGTCCTGTCGGTGACCGCGACAAAAAGGGTGGCGGGCGGCGGCGGCGGAGCAACCCCAAGCCGCGGATGCCCTAGCTGCCCCGCCGAGGCTGCGGTGGCTCCGGCGGCGCTCCAGCGGCACGGCGATGGCCGGGGAGGCAGGGTCCGGCAGCGGAGGTCCCGAGGGTGACCATGCTCACCCTCTCCGGCGTCAGGAGGCGGCGGCGGCGCGGCCCCACCAAGCTCGGCCAGCACAGCTCTCGGCCAGAGCTTGCAGTGGCTCCGGCGGCCCCACGGCGGCGGCTCCCAGCGGCGGCTCTCCACTCCGGCGGTCGTGCCACCTCAGGGGAAGCCCAAGCATGGGTTTCCCCTAGGTGCACACCGCAGGGAGAAGAGAGGGAGAAGAAGACAGAGAAGAAGAAGAAAAAGGGAGAGAGAGGGTGGCCGGAGTTGCTCCGGCCAGGCAGTGGCCGGCGGCGGCCGGCGCTGCACAGAGAGGAGGCCAAGGGGCAGTGGGAGCTCGGGCTCATCTCTGGGAGTAGTGGGGGAGAGAGAGAGAGAGAGGGAGAGGTTGAGTGTGAGAGAGGTGGAGTGTGCAAGTGGTAAAGAGAGGGGGGTGGGTGAGCCTCATAAATGCTCCCACCAACCCCTCTCAGCCAAGCCCCCCTCTCCCACAGCAAGCTACAAAATCCCCCCAGGCCCCCCGCGATTCGAAAATGCGCGAAACGGTGCGAAAACGGGACCCGATCGCGAAACATAAAACATGACATACGACCTCTCAGCGGTCAAGATGGAATAACTTTTTATCCGCTCGCCGCACGTCGACGCGGATCACGCCATCGCGCTCAGCACTGCCGAGACATCGAACTCACCATTTTGGATCGCCAGAAACGGACTCCGGATCGTGACGTTAAGCCGAAAACTAACGAAAATCACTAAAAGACACTTATATACATATATATATATATATAAACCTATATATATACGTATACTGATAAAAAACACAGTAATGGGGGAGAGGAACACTGAGAATTTCAAATTCCCAAAATTCGGATTCTCACATCACTCCCACCTAACAAGAAGTTTCGTCCCCGAAACTTACTCACACACCATCCGCGCACAACAGCGGATACCTCTCACGCGAAGCAGACTCCAGCTCCAAAGAAATCTCGCGCTCCTCGCGACTCATCCACCGCAGTCTCACCAACGGAAAGCTCCGGTTCCTCAACTGTTTCACATTGCGAGCCAAAAACCTCACAGGCACCTCGCCGCAACTGAGGTCCTCTCTCAGCTGAACCGTTGTCGGGCCGATCACACGACGCTCATCCACGTCAACCAAACAGAACAGTGATCGACAACGACTTCCACAGTACGCCTCGCACGGTGCCAATCCAACGCTCGCTTGGAAGCTGTAGAACGAAGCAAGCTCCATCAAGGAAGGATACCTGAACCAATCCTCACCAAAATCCAAACGCATGCCCGGAGCATAACCTCGAGAGTCTAGAAGACTCGCTCCGATTGCCCAACACTCTGGGGGTGGTAAACCGAGCTGAAGTCGAGCCTCGTCCCCAGTGCCTACTGCAAGCACCTCCAGAACTGGGAAACGAAGCGAGAATTCCGATCCAAAACGATCGACATTGGCACTCCAAACAGCCCGACGAACTCATCCAAGTAGAGCTGCGCCAGTCGATCCCAAGACTAATACGGATGTACCGATAGGGAGTGAGCTGTTTTCGTCAGACAATCCACCAAACCCAGATCGCAACATGACCTCGCAGAGAACGAGGCAACCCGGTGACGAAAACCATGGTGATCCGCTCCCACTTCCCTACAGGTATACGTAACGGTCGAAGCTTCTCTGATGATGCACAGCCTTCACTTGCTGACAAACCTGGCACAGAGCCACATGCTGAGCTACAACCAGAAACTCTACCTCAAGTCGCGGTACATCTTCGTCCCTCCAGGATGAACGATGTGCGGCGACCGGTGTGCCTCAGCCAACTCTCACCTCAAATCCTAAACTCTGGGCACACGACTCCGTCCTCAAAGGAAACCAACAGCATGTAGCACGAAGTCACCTTCTCTGTCCTGCTCGCATTCTCAGCCAGTGCGGATCCATCAGTCGTCCACCGAAAATCTGATCCGTCAAGGTGGGTAGCACCTCCAAGGGCAACAACTAAGCGGTAGCTCCACAAGGCACAGCCTCAAGAGCTCGAGAGCGAACACCACTGCTGCTAACTCAAGATCGAGGGCTAGATAGATCTTCTCACAGTCCATCAACTAGCGCGGAGCACAAGCGATAACCTTCTCATGCTGAATGAGCACGCACCCCAATCCCATCCAAGATGCATCGCACAAGGCCACGACAACCTCACAAGGCTGTGTCGATGCTAAGATAGGGGCACGGGTCAAACAGTCCATCGGCTCCTAGGCGCTCAACAGACAAGCAGGAGTCTAGAGAAAACAACGCGCCTTACCTCGACAGCTACTCAAAGGGGCGGCGATCTTGAGGAGAACCCTCAACAAATCGCCGGCATCAACGCCCAAGCCGAGGAAGTTCCTAAACTCGGTCTGTCACAGAAGTCGGAACAGGTCAAACCACTACAGAGTCCTCCTTCCTTGGCTCTTCCACACAACCAACCCACGTCACGATGCGAACCAGGGAGGAAACTCCTCGAATAGATCAGTATGTCGGCAAAGGAGACCACGACAATTTGATCCGAGAACTACCGAAAAAACCAGCTCATCAAATCCAAAAGGCTGCCGGGACGATCGCTTAACCGAACGGCAAAACCGTGACCTCGTAAAGCCCGTGACGAGTCCGGAAGGCCGTTAACGCAACGTCCTCGGCCTTGATCCTCAACTAAAGATAACCTGGCTGCAGAACACACTCTTCGCGAAAACTGAGTCTCCCTGGAGCCAGTCGAAGAGGTCGAAGATCTGGGGTAGAGGGTACAAAAACAACACCGACCAACAGGTAGCTCGACTCACAATCCAACCAACGGAAACCTTGCGAGTCCAACACTCAGGCGTACAGGGCTGCCAATCGCAACAAGCGATACAAGCACCAACGATGCCGAACCTCAGATCCAAAGATCGGACACGCGCTCCAAAGCGAAACTATACGAAGGACAAGCGAAAACTCTGCACGCAAACACAGCTCGGAGCCCCCAACCAGGCTCCCGTCATCCCGAAACCGAGCTAAGAGGGCACCCTGACTCAACCGGAGTCAAACCAACGGCAGTGATGGCAAATCAACTGCGCAAAACCACGCCAGGATTAGCTCAAGGCTCACCACTAGATCGGGGATGACCAACACACAGCTTTCCGCAAGACGACAAGAGCGAGAAAGGTCTTGCAAAGGGAAAGCACCGACCCAATCCAGAAAGTCCCCAAGAAGGGATAGGGTATTTCGTCCTAGCTTTCGACACTACGTTGTCTGCAGCCAACGTACTTATCAAAAGAAAACGAAATATCCCAAGGTCAAGGCCAACAACCAGTTGGCAACACCACAAAGGTACCAGGTCAACCAACTCCAAAGCTGGACCAAAGTCACAGACGAGTCACCGAATTAACGGGAAAAGCAGTCCGACCCACAAAACAAAGTCTGCCCTGAGCCAACTCCCTAGGAGTCATCGGCTTCCAACAACGAACCGGCGGCTACAGGCGACAAAGGGTCGTCAACCACATGAACCAAACCGGAGGCAGAACAAAACCAGCGTCGATTAACCAGCGTCGAACGCGGTGAGATCCCCAACAAGAACCTGGAAGATCTCGCAATAGCACAGAAACCTACAATTGCCACCAGAAATCCCCGAACACCAAATTTAGGCGTTAGGATATCCGCAAACTATGTAGGCACCAACAAACACCCGACACCCAACAGTGTCCACTCAGTCTAGTACACGTCAGTTCGACGCCAGAACTAGCCAATGGTCAAAAGACCAACATTGACGATGCCACCAGCAAGACGTCAGAGGGGTAGGCTTCACCTCCCTACCCGACAAAACAGAGGGGAAAACACCCAAACTGCGGTCGAAACCGCTCAAAACAACGTCTCCGTAGAGACGCTCGCAGAGGCCCTCGTGCTCAACACGGAAAGTGGGGACAGGGCGAGAACAGCCCCACAACAACACAGATCCACCAAGTGACGTTTCCCAAGCCCACGAGGGCCACCACTCACCAACGAGTGGTTACACCAAGGGAAAAAAAAACACCCGGCCACTTGGGATCTGTCTGGTACTCCACCACCATTACCAGAAACAGCACGAGCCTGCGAACTAGGGCAGATCAAACACAGGAATTCCGTCCAACACGCTTGAGTGTGACCACCACCCCCAAACACGGGGTCGGCGTCCACGCGCGAAACAGCCGACAAAGTCGCTGTCATCGTCACGGTCGTCGCACATCGGGGTGGGTGCCACAAGGAGGGTCTGCAGTCATCGGGGTACACGGCGGAGTAGGAGGGGCTGGAGCGGCAGCTGCCGTGGCCTGTTGCAAAACCACCGGAACAAGCCGGAACATGCCGGAGAGGGTCGCCAGCTGACCACTCGCCTCGGCCCCAAGCACACAGGGCACGGTCTACACCAGGCTGTCCGCCTCCTGCCAGCTCCTCACTCGAACCGGCCACAACGGCCCGAAACAGAAAACCAGCAGACAGCTCCACAGGCGCACGCCCACCACCACGACCCGGACGAGGAGGTCTACCAAGACCACAAGCCAACTGCAAAAAGCAGAAACCAGCGCAAGAGAAAAGGGGTCGGCAACTCCCACAAAACACAAGCCGAAAACAAACCCCTCGAGCTCGCGCGCCTATACATCCTAGGTCTTCCTATGGGTCAGCCTAACCAGTGGTTCAGTTACCAAGTTGATGAATGAATGAGTGTTTGTTTCCTTTACGCTCTGATACCATCTTAATCTGTCACGCCCCGGGCTAGTTCAAGATGCGGAAAAACGTGCTAAATTTTTCTTTTTGAAAAGCCTAGCCCGCGCCACGTACAGACCCGCCACAAATACAGGGTCCACTGTACACACGGACAGAGCCTCCCCTGTATTTGCACGGCGTCCAACAACAAACAACAGGATCACAACCACCATTCATTCATCCCAACAGCACATCAACACAACGAGAGATTCATACAGCTAACAGTCCTTAACTTGTATGAATCTAAGCAAATCCTTAAGCGAAGGATGATGCAATGCACAAGCAACAATCATTCTAGAAAGCTGCTCCTTACCCAGAAGCTTTAGTTTGAAACCCTAATCTCAATCATTGAAGAAGCCTTTGAAAACTGTTCTCCACACGAGAACTCTCTTTTTTGAAATCACAAAACCGAGCAATTAGAAATCCATTTGAAAACCGTTTCCCACACGAAAACCTTATTTTACGACGCTACCACGAGGGGTAGAAAACCAAAATGCTCGATAAATGAAACGACTGGAAAACAAGGATACAACCAATCAATCCATGCATGCTATCATCACATAATCATAAGGAGTAAATTCACAACACAAGCATGCTAGAGTAAGCTCAAAGAATAACTGAACCACAAATGACATCTAATAGGCGAAAGTAGGGTGATAACCAAATCTGGGGATGTAGCCTCACGAGTCGGAACCTCTAGAGCTACTATCTAGGCGTGCCTCGCAGCGTCCCGACACTCACCACCCTGCTCACCTGAAACCTGCAATGGGGGTGGGGGGTGAGAACATGCACGCATGTCTCCCCTCCCAGTGGGTACCGCAAGCCGACGAAGGCGAGGTGTACACACCGGCACGAGGGTCAACAAAAGATAGATATGGTATATAGTAGCACAAGTAAGTATGAGGCTAACATACAACTGAATTAACTATGCTACTGTAAGCAACTAGTATGCATCAAAGGGAAAACCACGAAGTAAACCCAATCTGAAACTACCGGGACGTATCCCATGCACTGTCACCTGCTCATCTATAAGCACATAAACCTTCTGGACGCACTGCATCAAGGCTCACGGGTCGGCACAAACTCAACGACCCTTTTCCGGAAAAGAACACCTCCAAACGGTGGATCAGACCGCGGTGTACGTGAAGTTCTAGAAGAGCTGTGACGATCGATGCAAATGCTCAATC
Organism: Puya raimondii; assembly: GCA_016920855.1. Classification (NCBI taxonomy): domain Eukaryota; kingdom Viridiplantae; phylum Streptophyta; class Magnoliopsida; order Poales; family Bromeliaceae; genus Puya; species Puya raimondii. The sequence goes on from JABWPP010000049.1 coordinate 92,294,618, forward strand.
CACAGAACGGCAACAAGCCGAGAAGCAACCGATAAACCACAACTAGGATCGCTCGGAACAACAGGCGATCACCCCGACCAACTGGGTCGTCTCAAGGAACATGCAAGCCACAACTAGGATCGCTCAGAATGACAAGCGATCACCACCGACCGACTGGGTCGTCTCAAGGAACATGCAAGCCACAACTACTCTACTATCCAAGCACGCATATAAGTAGAGTCTACGGGAGTCAAGTGAACTAATAACTGTAAAGCAAAGGAAGGGATAGAAAGGTATCACCGTAGTCCACTGAACCGACTCCGGATCGAAGTACCCACCTGTAGGTAAGATCCAATCTAACACCGACGGCTCACGGGAACCGCGACAGGACCTACGAAAGACTCACAGGGTCAAGGTCCACCAAGTCGACGCTAAACACAAAGCTCTCACATCCCGAAACCGACGGATCGCCCGGGAAACCCACCGGGACGATCCCGAAACCACACAAAGCCCCAGAGGGGTACCAAACAGCCAACAAGGTCCCTCGCTGTCCCCGAACACACTAAACCAAGTGACGGGACAGCGAGCACAAGCTCGGGGTGCCACGAACATCAAACGCACCCGTAAAGGCTTCCCGGGTTCCCGAAAAGTGCCGATTTGGCACCGGAACCCCACATCACTCATCCGCTGTCCTCGGAACTTCGGGACAGCGATGAGGAACAGCCAACGAGGCTACACGACGAAGCCAAGTCGCTTGCAAAAACAGCGAGCGAGTCGCACAACTAGAAACGCGCGTTTTGCCGATTATTTCATCGAAAAACGCGTCGGAAACAAATCCGAAACTCCACGAAGGGCGAGGGGGTTGGACAACCAGTCCACAGGGTCTCCAAGACCTTACCCTTGCAGCCCACAGCGTCGCTACGCTGTCACAAACGCCAAAGTCCCCAAACATGCAACATACACATACATACAATCACTAAATTAAGCCGCTAGAGCAAACCGTACGTCCGCTCGACCTTCCGCAAGCACCAGCGGATAGGTAGCGACGTCACGGAGACCGTGCTCACTGTCCCGCTGCGACAGGACCAGTCGCAAGCCGGGAAATCCCATAAAAACAGCGAGCGCGCGCGCAAAAGCAAGCTTAACTAAGGCCGTGTGAGCAAGCCGTACATCCGCACGACCTTCCGCAAGCACCAGCGGATCGGCAACAACGTAACGGAGGCCATGCTCACAGCCCCACTGCGACAGGACCAGTCGCAGTCCGGGGAAGGTGCATAAAAACAGCGGCCAATAGGCAAGAAAATAGCCCGACGAAGGCCGAACGACGCAACGGCTCAACCAAAACCAGAACTAGGGTGAGCACGGTGTTCGGCACATCGCTGCGATCGTCGGGCTCACCCTCCCGAGCTTCGGGAGTCAGCAGGGAGCTCAAACATCCCAACAAAACAAGAAAAACACCACAGAACTGACCCCTGGCCGGAGCAGCTAGCTCCGGCCGGCTGCCGGCCGACAAGCATGGCCGGCGGCGGCCAGGGGTGGATGCGGGAGGAGGTGGGGAAGGTGATGCTCACCTTGGCCGGCGACGGGAAAGCGAGCGGCGGCGGCGGCGCAGGAAAGAGCCCTACTCTCGGGTTAGCAAACCCGAGGCTAGGGCACGGCGGCGCGGCAACGGCGGGGCGGTGACGGCGGCCGGCGGCGACGCGAGCACCGGGAAGAGGAGGTCGCCGGCCGTCGTCCTGTCGGTGACCGCGACAAAAAGGGTGGCGGGCGGCGGGCGGCGGAGCAACCCCAAGCCGCGGATGCCCTAGCTGCCCCGCCGAGGCTGCGGTGGCTCCGGCGGCGCTCCGGCGGCACGGCGATGGCCGGGGAGGCAGGGTCCGGCAGCGGAGGTCCCGAGGGTGACCATGCTCACCCTCTCCGGCGTCAGGAGGCGGCGGCGGCGCGGCTCCACCAAGCTCGGCCAGCACAGCTCTCGGCCAGAGCTTGCAGTGGCTCCGGCGGCCCCACGGCGGCGGCTCCCGGCGGCGGCTCTCCACTCCGGCGGTCGTGCCACCTCAGGGGAAGCCCAAGCATGGGTTTCCCCTGGGTGCACACCGCAGGGAGAAGAGAGGAGAGAGAAGAAGAAGAAGAAGAAGAAGAAAAAAAAAGGGAGAGAGAGGGTGGCCGGAGTTGCTCCGGCCAGGCAGTGGCCGGCGGCGGCCGGCGCTGCACAGAGAGGAGGCCAAGGGGCAGTGGGAGCTCGGGCTCATCTCTGGGAGTAGTGGGGGAGAGAGAGAGAGAGAGGGAGAGGTTGAGTGTGAGAGAGGTGGAGTGTGCAAGTGGTAAAGAGAGGGGGGTGGGTGAGCCTCATAAATGCTCCCACCAACCCCTCTCAGCCAAGCCCCCCTCTCCCACAGCAAGCTACAAAATCCCCCCAGGCCCCCCGCGATTCGAAAATGCGCGAAACGGTGCGAAAACGGGACCCGATCGCGAAACATAAAACGTGACATACGACCTCTCAGCGGTCAAGATGGAATAACTTTTTATCCGCTCGCCGCACGTCGACGCGGATCGCGCCATCGCGCTCAGCACTGCCGAGACATCGAACTCACCATTTTGGATCGCCAGAAACGGACTCCGGATCGCGACGTTAAGCCGAAAACTAACGAAAATCACTAAAAGACACTTATATACATATATATATATATAAACCTATATATATACGTATACTGATCAAAAACACAGTAATGGGGGAGAGGAACACTGAGAATTTCAAATTCCCAAAATTCGGATTCTCACAATAAGATTGAAATAAGTAGAGAGCAATAAGAATAAAATACTCCCCCTAAATATATGCATATCTTTTACAATTAAATTTGGCATATATCACAATCATTGACATAGCATGTATCACAATCATAAGTGAAAGATAACCAATCAAGCATATATCAAAGCACCATAACATAAGCATATCATTAGTTAGTACCAAAATAAAGCATATCACATATCACAAGTTCTCCCCCTTTGTCATCACCAAAAAAAATATAAGGAGACTTAGTAGCAAAAAGCATAAATGAAAGCATAAAAGGGATCCGGAACCCGTTAACCCGTTAGGTTAAAAAGGGGTGAGGGAGACCGGAATAATTTCGGGCGTCCAAAAGATTTCCGGGCGTTCGGAAAAAGTACGGACAAAACAAAAAAATAAAAAAAATAAAAAAAATCACAATAAAACAACAAAAAATATACATAAAAAAAATTCAAGTAATCAACATAGAAGAATCAAGCGTTCAAATCAATAATTCCTAATTCTCTTCTAAGTTGAGTGAATCTATCCTCACTAAGTGGTTTAGTAAAAATGTCCGCTAATTGATGATGGGTATCGACAAAATCTATGGTGACATCTCCTTTTTTAATATGATCTCTGATGTCTAATTTCAATGTGTTTAGTTCTAGAATGTTGAATAGGATTTCTAGATAAGTTGATGGCACTAGTATTATCACATTTGATTGGAACTTGTTTTAGATGCACTCCAAAGTCCTCAAGGGTTTGTTTCATCCATAAAACTTGTGCACAACAACAACCTGCCGCAATATATTCGGCTTCGGCGGTTGAAAGTGCAACCGAATTCTGCTTTTTCGAAGACCATGAGACTAAGGAGTGACCAAGAAACTGACAAGTTACACTTGTACTTTTACGATCAACTTTGCACCCGGCAAAGTCGGCATCCGAAAAGCCAATGAGATTAAAACTAGTGCCCTTGGGATACCATAATCCTAAGTTGAGAGTTCCCTTAACATATCTAAGAATTCTCTTTACGGCCACTAGGTGTGACTCCTTAGGTTGAGCTTGAAACCGAGCACACAAGCAAACACTAAACATGATGTCCGGCCTACTTGCGGTAAGATAAAGTAAACTACCAATCATACCTCGGTAGAGCTTGATATCAACATCTTTGCCTTTTTCGTCCTTATCAAGTTTAGTTGAAGCGCTCATGGGAGTATTTGTCTCTTTTGAGCTTTCTAAGCCAAATCTTTTGATTAGATCCTTTGCGTATTTTGCTTGATTGAAGAATATTCCATCCTTCGTTTGCTTGACTTGGAGTCCAAGGAAGAAGGAGAGTTCGCCCATCATGCTCATTTCAAACTCATCTTGCATTAACTTAGAGAATTCTTTGCAAAGAGATTCGTTAGTAGCACCAAATATGATATCATCAACATAAATTTGTACAATGAGAAAATCTTTATCCTTTATCTTGATAAATAATGTAGTGTCAACTTTTCCTCTTGAAAAATTATTTGAAATAAGAAAAGTGCTAAGTCTTTCATACCAAGCTCTAGGAGCTTGTTTTAAACCATAAAGTGCTTTTGAAAGTTTAAAGACATGATTGAGAAAATCGTGTTTTTTCAAAACCGGGTGGTTGCTCAACATAGACTTCTTCGGAAATATATCCATTTAGGAAAGCACTTTTAACGTCCATTTGAAATAACTTGAAGTTCATGTAAGAGGCAAAAGCCAAAAGAATTCGAATAGCTTCAAGTCGAGCAATCGGTGCAAAAGTTTCATCAAAATCAATCCCTTCAATTTGGTTGAAACCTTGGGCCACTAGTCTAGCCTTGTTTCGAACCACAACACCAGATTCATCTCGCTTGTTTCAGAAGATCCATTTAGTGCCAATAACGGTATGATCACTTGGTCTTTCCACAAGCATCCAAACTTGGTTTCGCTCAAATTGATTGAGTTCATCTTGCAACGCAATGAGCCAATTTTCGTCATTACAAGCCTCAACGAAATTTTTAGGTTCAATTTGAGACAAGAAAGCCAAGTGGTCACAAAGTAATCTAAGAGAGTGTAGTACTCGGAAATTTTTGAGATTTAGGGTTTCTGGACTTGGCGGGATTCGGGCGCCCGGAAGTGGCGAAGTGGACGCCCGAAAGATGTGGATCCTGTTGACTTTGTGGACGATCCGGTTGTGGCTGACGAGTTGTGGATCTGGGCGCAGGATTCGGACGCCCGGATTGAGGATCCGAATTGAGTTGTGACGTGGAGAGCCACGTGTCGCGACGCAGGACACGTGTCGATCGCCGGAGACACGCCGCCCCACCGCCTGCTGACCGCGACCGACCGCTTGACCGCACGACGACACCTGGACTGCAGGGTTTCCGGACGCCCGGAAGTTGTGAAGTGGGCGCCCGAATGTGGGATTTTGGGAGCCTATAAATAGGCGAGTCCCTGATGGTTTTAGGCTCATTTCCACTTTGAGATCCCTATTTTTAGAGAGAGAAAGTGGGGTTTAGGGCCATGTGTTGGCATTAGTTTGTAACCCTGCTTGCTCTCCTCTACTCTGCTGATCTGATCTGGTGCCAAGCTGTTATTCTGCTGGAGTTAGCAGTTCCTTGGAGGTTTAGACAGATCGGAGTGCTGCCGGAGTTCGTTATCTTGGAGGGTTGGATCTGAGGATACTGTTCTTTTCCCACCGTGGTTGGATTAGCTTATGAGGTGGGTTGATGTTTGCCAGATTCAGTGGACTTCCTCCTACGTGTTTTATCTCATGTTAGCATAATATGATATGATGTTGTTTGGATTATGTTAGCATGATATGATGATTGGATTATGATATGTGGATATTGGATTATGATATTGGGATTATGATAGTATGCCATGCTAAGATTATGTTAGAGATGCCATGTTAGGTTGAGACTGATCTATAGACTGCATGGGCATGTTATGATCTTAGATGTGCTAATGATATATATATGAGCATGCATTTTTTTGTATCCTTGTTGCATGATTGGACCTACACCTATTCTGTTGATTCCTTGTACCAGTTGTTGTACATGTAGTGTAGGTGATCATGTTGTGGCTCGTGCTATGTTATTGTACCTCCTCTTTGTGGTAGAGTTGAGAGCCTCCTCTTGTGATAGAGTTGAGATTGATTGTGAGCACTGGAGCATTGATTGTGCCGAGGGCACGTGATTCTTTGTGAGAGCATGGATTGGGTCATACTTATTGATTGTGCCGAGAGCACGTGATTCTTTGTGAGATCATTGGATTGGGTCATACTTGTTGATTATCCTTTGAGATGCCAAGGGCATGTGATTCTTTGTTGACCTAGTCGTGTCGATCATATACCTGCGGGTGCTTGGCGTATACTTGGGTTTACTTTACTCGATTGGGTCACTCCCACGAGTACCACTCTAGAGTTGGCATATTCCGTACAGAGGATTGTACGAGGAACTAGTGACAGATGGTGTTCCTGTCCTAGTTGGGCTCCCTTTTGTGTTGAGCAGCTCCCTTTTGTGTTGAGCATTGATCAGGCCGCAGGTATCGTATTGTGAGGTATTGTATGGTATTATGGATTGAGCTAGGTACAGATGGGGTTTCCTGTACTAGCTGGTTCGCAGGTATTGGATTGTGTATGATAGTCCTCATTTGGTATATTCAGTTCATTGGTACTCATACTGACAGTTGAGCTTTGTGCATAGTAGTGGTAGTATATCTCCTACTTTCTTTGTTGCTCCATATATATCTCTTGAGATTGAGGACTTAGTGGGCAGACCGCTGAGGCTGGTGGCGGTACCCACTGAGGACTACTTGTTTGATAGTAGTTCTCACACCCATTGGTGACATCTTTTTGCAGAGTCTTCTTCCCCTGTTGTGCATACTGAGCGCGGAAAGGAGACCGTCGGGTAGAGCTATTCCCCGGATACTTGGCTAGAGGTATACCCATTTTGATAGATGGTTGAGTCTGTACATACAGTGAGATTGTGATATCAGTGTTGTATATGAGAGTTCTATGTGAGAGTTATGGATGATGTATGTACAGTGATCTTTTGATATATTTATATAGCATCTCTGTTGATACCTTTAGCTCTGTGTGATTGTGTTGTTGTTGTTGTTTTCGCTTCGTATACATAGTAGAAATACTGTGTATGCGGCGGATCTTGTCATGCGCCTGGAAAGAGGTAACCCGGGGCGTGACAGATTAAGGTGGTATCAGAGCTTAGGAATAGGTCATGAGGGCCTAGGAAACCTAAGATAAACAGACCTAAGAATGACGAGAGAGACGTGATTGATCGCGAAAGTCAAAGATTGGGTTTTGAATCCTTCCTTGTGTAGGAAGAGTGATTGAGGGATTATGCCTTCTCTTATCAGATGACTTATGTTGGCTGCAGACGACATAATAATCTGAGAAGAAAAGAAGTGTCCTTCTAGACTTTCGCCAGATTGGGTCATGAGATTGTTTGTGGTCTTAAGCGGGTATTCTGTTGCAGGTTGTTACTATGCCTCCTCGACGACCGTCGACGCAAGCGCATCCGACGCCTTCGGATATGCCTGAGCAGACGGGTCCTAGTGAACGGCCCGCTCTGCAGGAACAGCTAGCAGACATAGCTGCAGTTGGAAGGCAGCAGAGTGCCTTGTTGCAGAAGATGTGTGATGCTTTCTCTACGCCTCGAGCTATGGAACCTCAGGCGACGACAACTCCAACTACATCTCAACCTGGAGAAGGAAGTACTCAGCCTAGTCAAGTGCTTTCTGAAGAGGAGCAGGAGCGGATGGCGGATAGATTGGCTCGCTTCTGTAGGTTTGATCCACCGCGATTCAATGGTAGTAGTATAGAGCCATGGGTGGTAGAAGCCTGGATTTGTGAGATGGAGAAGTTGTTCGAGGATCTCTTTGTACCAGCACGGGAGCAGGTACATATGGCAGTGCATTGCTTATCTGGTGATGCACATGTCTGGTGGAGGAGGACGTGATCATAGGTCCCTGAATCCTCTACAGATGTCTTGGAGTGAGTTTCGGGGGATTATGTATGGAGCATACTTTCCCAGTAGCGTAAAGATGAAAATAGAGGAAGACTTGAAGAATTTGAAACAAGGGAATCGCTCGGTGCAGGAGTATGCGAGGGAATTTACTAGGTTGCTTAACTGTGTTCCCTCAGCAGCGAGAGATGAGATACAGAAGGTCTATCTGTATGAGAAGGGTTTGAGACCCGATATCTTTCCATTTGTCCACTCGTAGAGACTTCAGACTTTGGATGCTACTATCGAGCAGTCTCTGTGGGTAGAGCGAGGGGCATTTGTGACGAGAGGACAGCCTGTGGACCCAGCTCAGGGTCAGGAAAGGAAGCGCCCGGTACCTGATGATGGAGGACAGTCTAGTAGCAGACGCCAGCCTAGACCTCCTCAGCAATCACGTTTCTAGAGACGTGGATCTTTTAGTCGCCAGCAGTCTGGAGGATTTCGCCAGCAGTCTGGAGGATATCGCCAGCAGCGACAGCAGCAGCAGCAGTCGAGGGGACCTCCCCGATGTGTGATTTGTGGAGGACCTCATTTTGCTTATCTTTGTGATCGACCAGAGGGCCGATGTTTTGAATGTGGACAGCGGGGACACATCAGGAGGGCTTGTCCCAGACTTGTAGCAGCTCCTTCTATGGCATCCGTACCTTTTACTCCACCGCCGTATTCTGGAGCCTCTCCGGTATTTTCTCAAGAGCGATCTTCTTTGCCACGACAGCAGGATCGACGCCAGCCACCGGCGAGCGGACGAGTTTATGCCGCTCAGATTGAGGATGCCTCGATAGCTGATCGAGTGGTGGCAAGTATAGTTTTGATTTGTGGCATTAGATCGCGTACTTTATTCGATACTGGTGCATCGCATTCCTTTGTTAGTAGAGTATTTGCATTGCATCATGGTCTAGAGATAGGATTGTTACCCCAGGCACAGGAGGTGCGGGTACCTGACCATAACTTGCAAGTAACCGAGGGTTGTTTAGGATGTCCTGTGCAAGTAGGACCTTGGATCATGCCTGTTGATTTATTAGTATTGAGACAATTACAGGATTTTGATGTAATCCTAGGCATGGATTGGTTATCTCGATACTTTGCTACGATCGATTGTGGATCTAAGACGGTAATCTTTCGTGAGCCTGGACATGAGGAGTATGTTTATGAAGGTTGTAAGAGTTCACTGTTCACAGTGACGATCTCTTCTTCTAAGGCGAGACAGATGTTAAATAGAGGGTGTATGGCCTATTTTGCAACAGTAACTGAGGTGCCTACTGTTGTACCAGGACTCGAGGATATTCCTATTGTCCGTGAGTTTCCGGACGTATTTCCTTCTGAGTTATCCTCGATGCCTCCTGATAGGGAGATTGAATTCGTGATTGATGTGGTACCAGGAACCGCGCCAATCTCGAAGACACCCTATAGAATGGCACCAGCTGAGTTAAGAGAGTTGAAGGCGCAATTGCAAGATTTGATGGATAAAGGTTTTATTAGACCCAGTGTGTCGCCCTGGGGAGCGCCTGTACTATTTGTGAAGAAGAAGGATGGTTCACTTAGGTTGTGTGTGGATTATCGAGAATTGAATAAAGTGACCATCAAGAATAGATACCCCTTCCCACGTATCGATGATCTGTTCGATCAATTGCAGGGAGCGTGTGTCTTTTCTAATATTGATCTTCAGTCCGGTTACCACCAGTTGAAGGTGAAGGCCGAGGATATTTCTAAGACCGCTTTTAGAACTCGGTATGGGCATTATGAGTTTACAGTCATGCCATTTGGATTGACTAATGCCCCAGCTGCATTTATGGATATGATGAACCGAGTCTTTAAGTCCTTCTTGGACAAGTTCGTGGTAGTCTTTATTGATGACATCTTGATTTACTCTCGTGATGATGCGGAGCATGAGGAGCATCTGAGATTAGTGCTACAACTCTTGCGAGAGAAGAAGTTGTATGCAAAGTTGAAGAAGTGTGAGTTTTGGTTGAGTGAGGTTGCCTTTTTAGGCCATGTGATTTCAGCTTCGGGAGTAGCTGTTGATCCTAAGAAGATTGAGGCGATTCGTGATTGGCCTAGACCGACGACCATTTCTGAAGTGAGGAGTTTTCTTGGTCTAGCCGGGTATTATCGACGATTCGTGGAGAGCTTTGCGAAACTCTCTACACCACTTACTCGATTAACCAGGAAAGGAGTTAGGTATGTTTGGAGTAATGAGTGTCAAGAATGCTTTGATGAGCTTAAGCAGAGGTTGATGACAGCCCCTATTCTTGCACTACCAATGATGGGCGAAGGATTTGTAATTTATAGCGATACTTCACATAGTGGCTTGGGTTGCGTGCTGATGCAACATGGTAAAGTGATTGCATATGCTTCAAGACAACTAAAGGAATATGAGAAGAACTACCCCACTCATGATCTGGAGTTGGCGGCGGTAGTCTTTGCTCTGAAGCTATGGCGTCACTATCTTTATGGTGAGCATTGTGAAGTGTATACAGACACTCGAGGATGTGTTGAGAGCTTGTGTCTTGGATTTTGGTGGAGGTTGGGATCGACATCTAAGATTGGTAGAGTTTGCGTACAACAATAGCTATCAAGCGAGCATTAAGATGGCTCCGTTTGAAGCATTGTATGGACGCAAATGTCGATCACCTCTGTATTGGGATGATGTTGGTGAAAGGAAGATGTTGGGTCCAGACCTTTTGCTTGAAGCCGAAGAGAAGGTTAAAGTGATACGACGGCATATTGAGACGGCTCAGAGTAGGCAAAGAGTTATTCCGATACTCGGAGGCGAGATCTGGAATTTCAAGTTGGTGATCATGTTTTCTTGAAGGTCTCACCATCGAAGGGCATACGGAGATTTGGGATTCGCGGAAAGCTTAATCCGTGGTTTATTGGTCCTTTTGAGGTCTTAGAGAGAGTAGGACCCGTGGCGTATCGGATAGCCCTTCCGCCTCGACTTGTAGGAGTGCACGATGTCTTTCATGTATATGTTCTGAGGAGATACATGCATGATCCTTCCCATGTGATAGATTTTTCTCCACTGGAGCTTACTGAGGATTTGCAGTACGAGGAGCGACCGATACAAATTCTTGCTCGTGAGACGAGGGAATTGCGTAATCGGGTCATACCTTATGTTAAGGTACAGTGGGATTTTCATGATGATAGAGAGGCGACGTGGGAGTTGGAGACTATTATGCAGAGATCTTATCCCCACCTGTTTGCATCTTGAGGTGAGTGCTTTAGTTTCGAGGACGAAACTATTTTAAGGAGGGGAGAATGTAGTACTCGGAAATTTTTGAGATTTAGGGTTTCTGGACTTGGCGGGATTCGGGCGCCCGGAAGTGGCGAAGTGGACGCCCGAAAGATGTGGATCCTGTTGACTTTGTGGACGATCCGGTTGTGGCTGACGAGTTGTGGATCTGGGCGCAGGATTTGGACGCCCGGATTGAGGATCCGAATTGAGTTGTGACGTGGAGAGCCACGTGTCGCGACGCAGGACACGTGTCGATCGCCGGAGACACGCCGCCCCACCGCCTGCTGACCGCCGACCGACCGCTTGACCGCACGACGACACCTGGACTGCAGGGTTTCCGGACGCCCGGAAGTTGTGAAGTGGGCGCCCGAATATGGGATTTTGGGAGCCTATAAATAGGCGAGTCCCTGATGGTTTTAGGCTCATTTCCACTTCGAGATCCCTGTTTTTAGAGAGAGAAAGTGGGGTTTAGGGCCATGTGTTGGCATTAGTTTGTAACCCTGCTTGCTCTCCTCTACTCTGCTGATCTGATCTGGTGCCAAGCTGTTATTCTGCTGGAGTTAGCAGTTCCTTGGAGGTTTAGACAGATCGGAGTGCTGCCGGAGTTCGTTATCTTGGAGGGTTGGATCTGAGGATACTGTTCTTTCCCCACCGTGGTTGGATTAGCTTGTGAGGTGGGTTGATGTTTGCCAGATTCAGTGGACTTCCTCCTACGTGTTTTATCTCATGTTAGCATAATATGATATGATGTTGTTTGGATTATGTTAGCATGATATGATGATTGGATTATGATATGTGGATATTGGATTATGATATTGGGATTATGATAGTATGCCATGCTAAGATTATGTTAGAGATGCCATGTTAGGTTGAGACTGATCTATAGACTGCATGGGCATGTTATGATCTTAGATGTGCTAATGATATATATATGAGCATGCATTTTTTTGTATCCTTGTTGCATGATTGGACCTACACCTATTCTGTTGATTCCTTGTACCAGTTGTTGTACATGTAGTGTAGGTGATCATGTTGTGGCTCGTGCTATGTTATTGTACCTCCTCTTTGTGGTAGAGTTGAGAGCCTCCTCTTGTGATAGAGTTGAGATTGATTGTGAGCACTGGAGCATTGATTGTGCCGAGGGCACGTGATTCTTTGTGAGAGCATGGATTGGGTCATACTTATTGATTGTGCCGAGAGCACGTGATTCTTTGTGAGATCATTGGATTGGGTCATACTTGTTGATTATCCTTTGAGATGCCAAGGGCATGTGATTCTTTGTTGACCTAGTCGTGTCGATCATATACCTGCGGGTGCTTGGCGTATACTTGGGTTTACTTTACTCGGTTGGGTCACTCCCACGAGTACCACTCTAGAGTTGGCATATTCCGTACAGAGGATTGTACGAGGAACTAATGACAGATGGTGTTCCTGTCCTAGTTGGGCTCCCTTTTGTGTTGAGCAGCTCCCTTTTGTGTTGAGCATTGATCAGGCCGCAGGTATCGTATTGTGAGGTATTGTATGGTATTATGGATTGAGCTAGGTACAGATGGGGTTTCCTGTACTAGCTGGTTCGCAGGTATTGGATTGTGTATGATAGTCCTCATTTGGTATATTCAGTTCATTGGTACTCATACTGACAGTTGAGCTTTGTGCATAGTAGTGGTAGTATATCTCCTACTTTCTTTGTTGCTCCATATATCTCTTGAGATTGAGGACTTAGTGGGCAGACCGCTGAGGCTGGTGGCGGTACCCACTGAGGACTACTTGTTTGATAGTAGTTCTCACACCCATTGGTGACATCTTTTTGCAGAGTCTTCTTCCCCTGTTGTGCATACTGAGCGCGGAAAGGAGACCGTCGGGTAGAGCTATTCCCCGGATACTTGGCTAGAGGTATACCCATTTTGATAGATGGTTGAGTCTGTACATACAGTGAGATTGTGATATCAGTGTTGTATATGAGAGTTATATGTGAGAGTTATGGATGATGTATGTACAGTGATCTTTTGATATATTTATATAGCAGCTCTGTTGATACCTTTAGCTCTGTGTGATTGTGTTGTTGTTGTTGTTTTCGCTTCGTATACATAGTAGAAATACTGTGTATGCGGCGGATCTTGTCATGCGCTTGGGAAGAGGTAACCCGGGGCGTGACAGAGAGGATCTAGTCTTGACTTTTTGACTAGGATCTCCAATGATGGAGTCCTTGGGATGATAAGTAGCAAATTTCCACACTTTAGGTAGAGGAGTGGGTTCATTATCTTTAGAAATGAACTCCTCAACTTCCTTGGATTGAACAACCTCTTGTGGTGTGGAATTTATATGTAACTTATCAAAGTCAAAAAGATCATCTTCAATAGAAGTATCATTTTCCTTAGATTCTTCAAAGAGAACATGCATACTTTCTTCTATTACCAAAGTTCGTCGATTATATACTCGATAAGCTTTGCTAGTAGAGGAATATCCCAAGAATATTGATTCATCGGATTTAGCATCAAACTTTCCCAACTTATCTTTTGTGTTCAAGATGAAACATTTACAACCAATAATTTTAAAATAACCAATATTGGGAATTCTATTATGCCATAACTCAAAGGGAGTTTTCTCAAGAATTGGTCGAATTAGAACACGGTTCATGATGTAACAAGCCGTGTTTACGGCTTCGGCCCAAAAATACTTTGGCAACTCCCCCTCAATTAACATAGATCTTGCCATTTCTTGGAGAGATCTATTTTTGCGTTCAACAACCCCATTTTGTTGAGGTGTACGAGGAGTAGCGAACTGATGTTCTATTCCCAATTCATTGCAGAACTCTTCAAAGTTATGGTTTCGAATTCACCACCATGATCACTTCTAATTTTAGAAATAATACAACATTTTTCATTTTGAACACGAAAGACAAATTCTTTGAAGGATTTAAAAGTGTCATACTTGTGTCTCAAAAACAAGGTCCAAGTATATCTTGAGTAATCATCAACAATTACAAAAACATAGTTACTTCCACCAAGGCTAGAGACATCAATTGGACCAAAGAGATCCATATGGATTAATTCCAAAGGCCTAGATGTAGAAATAATATTTTTGGATTTAAAAGAAGATTTTACTTGTTTTGCTTGAGCACAAGCACTACAAACCTCATCTTTGGCATAGTTAATGTTAGGTAAACCTTTTACAAGTTTTTCCTTGGAAAGTTTTGAAAGAGAATCCATACTAGCATGAGCTAGCCTTTTATGCCAAAGCCAAGATTCGTTTTTTGAACCGAAAAATATTTTTCACCTTCATGAGAAAGTTTGCTTAGATCAACGGTGTAGACATTCTTGGATCTAAAGCCCATAAAAGCTACCTCATTTGTAGAAGGATCAAGGATGCTACAATGAGATGCTTTGAACTTTACAAAATAGCCTTTGTCACACAATTGACTAATGCTCAATAAATTGTGTTTAAGGCCATCAACTAAAAGAACATTTGAAATATTAACCTTCTCATTTCCGATTGTGCCGGTTCCAATGATCTTTCCTCTAGTGTTGTCTCCAAATGTGACAAAACCTCCATCTTTCTTTTCAAGTGAAATAAACTTGGTATGATCCCAAGTCATATGTCTTGAGCATCCGCTATCTAAGTACCATTTGTCACTAGCACCTTTTGATTGGAGACACACCTACAAGAACAAATCAAGTTTTTAACTTTGGTACCCAAGTGAGATTGGGTCCTTTTGGGTTAGATGAGCCTTTCACAACCCAAATTTGGTTAAGTTTAAGATTTTTCTTATATTTACATAATGATGTATGATGTCCTTTAATATTACAATAAGAGCAATGCAAAGTTGGGTCTTGATAGGAACTTTTAACAAAAATTTTTCTTTTAGTCTTTGTTAACTTAACATTGTTTGGATTAGGAACATATCCTATCCCAAACTTCTTGAAGTTCATAACTTGACTTCCAAGCATCATATTTAAGTACTTGGTTCCACCAACAAATTTCTCAAGAGTTTTCTTAGATTCACTTAAGCTAACTTTGAGTTGTTGGTTTTCAACTTGAAGTTTTTCAAGTTGATTGCCTTGATGAAGAATTGGCTTAAAATGTTGACCTTCAATTTTCTTCTTTAATGCCTCGTTTTCACAAGTGAGATTACAACATGTCTCATTAGCTTGTTTAAGCTCTTTCATGAGAGAGGAGACCTCATTTTTAAGTATTAAAAGAAGGATTTGAAGTCGAAGATTTTAGGTCATTTACTTCCATCTCTAATGAGGCATTTTGCTTCTTGAGAGATGTATACTTGGGACCCAAACTTTGTAGATCATCATATAAAGAAAAGAAAACTTCTAAAAGTTCATCATAACTTAAATTATTTACCTCATCTTCAAGAGCCATGAGACATAGAATAAAGCTTTGTTCCTCAAGGCAAATTTGGGCAACTTCGTTTTCCGATTCGTCACCGCTAGACTCGTCGGGAGTGTCCCAATTTAGAGCATTGAAGGCTTTCTTTTTCTTGTCTTTCTTGAAGGCCTTGCTTGGAAGAGTGCATTCGCTTTTCAAATGCCCTGGTTTGTTGCAATTGTAGCAAATGATTCCCTTCTTGAATCCCTCACCTTTGAACCCGTCTCGTTTAGGTCTTCTTAAGTTGCGCCTCTTAATTAGTCGGTCGAGCCTTTTTGAAATCATAGCGATTTCTTCGCTTGAGCCTTCTTCGTCATCTTCACTATCGGAAGCTATGACTCCCTTAAGTGCAAGACTTTTCTTTTTCTCGGGAGGCTCTTCGTTGTCATATTCTTTGAGGCGTTGTTCATGCGCCATGAGTGATCCGACAAGTTCGTCAATCTTTACCTTGTCCAAATCATGAGCTTCTTGGATAGCCGTAACCTTAGGTATCCAACTTCTTTGTAGCACACGAAGAAGTTTTCGCACCAAGTCCGATTGAGGAAAATCTTTACCTAAGGCTTTCAAGCTATTTATAATGTTAGTGAATCTTGTGAACATATTTGAAATAGATTCACTTTCTTCCATTTTGAATAGTTCATAACTTGACATAAGCATGCTTATTTTAGATTCCTTCACCCTAGAAGTTCCTTCATGAGTAACTTCTAATTTATCCCAAATCTCTTTAGCCGTTGTGCATATAGAGATTCGATGAAATTCATCTCTACTAAGAGCGCAAAGGAATGAATTAATTGCTTTAGCATTTAATTGAAAACGAAATTTTTCCGCTTCATTCCATTCCGCTCTTGATTTTGATGGAGTGATATAACCACTTTCGATTATGTCCCAAATATCAAAATCTAGAGATTGAAAGAATATCTTCATTCTAATCTTCCAAAAAGGATAATCGGTCCCATCAAAATATGGTGGCCGAACAATAGATTGTCCTTCGATATTCTTTCCTATGGATGCCATTCTCACTTAGATTTTAATCTAAATAGTGTGAGACCTCGCTCTGATACCAATTGAGGATCAAAATGGCAACCTAAAAGGGGGGGTGAATTAGGTTTCTAAAATAAAATGTTAAATAATCAAGTAAATTAAACACTCGAAACAAATAAAGTGAGAGAAAGTGAGGAGTTAAAGAAATGCAAACTCAAGAAGCACACAATCGATTTGTTTCGAGGTTCGGCACTTTGCCTACGTCCCCGCCAACTTCTCAACACAAGAGTACGTTGGATCTCCACTAAACGATGCTTTTGCGGGCAAGCACCAAGCCTTCACACCAACACCTTCTTCTCTCAAGAAGGTTACACTTTCAAGCTTCAACTCTTTTCTTTTCTCTCTTTTACAAGATGATATCTCACTATCAATTACACTCAAGTTTAGAGAGAGGATTGAGGGCTTAAGAGTATTAAAAATGCTGAAGTATATAAGCTCAATTGGACTTCAAAATCCCTGCCGAGAAAGGCCTCAAGACCATATATTTATAGCCTCAGCCAACTTCAGGTCGTTGCACTTTCGGGCGCCCTAAACATGACTTTCGGGCGCCCAGAAGTTGAGCACGCGCACTGCAAAACCAGCTGCCTGTCAGACCCGTGCGCCGCTTTTCTGGATCCGTACAATCGGGCCTCCAGAACTTTGTGGGCGCCCAGATCACGCGCGACAGCTTTCTGACCAGCCAGACCACGCGCGCCGCTTTTCTGGATCCGTACATCAGGGGCTCCAGAAACTTGTGGGCGCCCAGAACATGCGCGTCGACTTTTCTGACACTGTCAGACCACGCGCGCCGTTTTCTTTGAGCAGAACTTTTGGGCCTCCAGAAGTTTGTGGGCGCCCAGAACATGCGCGTCAACTTTTCTGACACTGTCAGACCATGCGCGCCATTTTCTCTGAGCAGAACTTTCGGGCCTCCAGAAGTTAACTTGTGGGCGCCCAGATCAGGTGAAGAAGTTTCTGGACCACCCAAACAGCAAACAGACAGGATCCACAAAACCTGAGCAGAACTTTTGGGCCTCCAGAAGTCAACTTGTGGGCGCCCACTTTCTCAGGTACGCGCGCCGCCTGCGCAGCGCCGCTGTCAGAACTTTCGAACCGTTGCGTCGTACTGTCCGGAACATCAAACCTGTCAAGTCAAACATTCGGGCGCCCAGAACATACAATTCGGGCGCCCAGATCATAAACCATTCTGGACCACCCAAACATCAAACCGTCAGGATCCAAAATCAACCAAGATTCGGATCCATGTTTAGGGCGCCCAGATCAGAGTCCAAAACACAAACTTGACAGAAAACAGTTTTTGAGAAGTTTTGAATATTGTTTGAAGTCCCACGTGCTTTAGATGATTAAAAAGAGTAAGTTAAAATATAACTCGACATTTCATAATTTAATCTTTAAAGCACAATGTTAAAAAGGTGGAGTAGAGAGAAATTTTATCTACTAGACAAGGTAGCTTCAAGTGGTGAAGCTTAGTGCTAGAGGATTTCCCATCTTGAGTCCTTTTGAAGATAGAGAAGTCTAAACACAAAACTCAAGATAAAAGATTAGTTCAATTATTTGTTATCATCAAAATCTAAAGAATGATTATGGCCACTAGGCCAACAATATAGTGCTCTTATCTATAAACATATATAAAAGCTTGATGCTTAAACCAAGTTGGAGCCCTTCCCGCATTCCACTGGAAAGTGGGATTTGTCTCAATCTTAAAAGAGACACTGTTCTACGCCTTTCCATCCTTGCTTGCCTTGTTCATGCTCTGCTGTCCTATGTCCAATCAAAGTAAGGATCAAATTTCTTATGTAAACCAAATATTCATTCTCTCTGAAAAAGGAAGGACTTTTTAGGTCAACATATAAGTTAGATTTTTTGAATGCATAAGGGCTGCAGCAATTAGTGTAAGACTAATCATCCTACTATGCCTTTGTCAACCAATGGTTCAGAAAATTTTCTGAAAATTATTGTTAGAAGAGAATAGGCCTCAACATCCTCACCTTACATCAAACGGTAAATGTCACGCCCCGCCGTGCCTTAACACCAATTAGGTGGAAGGAAAAACGCACGGGCACGTGACCCAGATATGCCGAACGTACAGAGTTTCCCCTGTACGTCCAAGGCGTCGCAATCAGTACAATTCAAGAGGTTCCAAACAGGAACAGAATTCACATAAAGATTGCATAAGGAAAGCATCATAAACTACTATGCTATTACAAGCATTGGCAAAACAACCACATATTACATTTTTGCTTGTCTTTGTTCATTCTTTCCAAATACAATCAAGTTATTATTACATTTCCATACATTCGAACACCCCTATGCTACGCAGTAAAGGGTACTTCTATTCTGGTCACAGTGGTAGGACGCTAACTACTGAGTTACGCCCTTCCCTCGCGCCGCCGCGTCGCTCACGTGAGGACCTGAAAAATAGTGGGATGAGAACTATATAAAATAGTTCCCAGTGGGTAAGGCCACCCAAGAGAGGAGCTCGACCCACCAGGTCCAAAGGAAGCATACGAGCATGGGTTAGTACATATACATAACCAATAAGCATATAACTTTACAATATACGAAAGTAAACATGCTATGCTTCAACAAATGCGATAATGAAATCCATGCAATATATTCTTAACTGCTATTCCACTACCCATTTCATAACCAATCTGCTCCTAAGGTTCATTTACCTTAGCTAAGCCGTACTCGACTTGCCCTCGAGTTCAATATTAACGGGTTACCACCCTCCTAAGGTTTACTTACTTTAGATAAACCTTCACCGACTCACTCTAGAGTCAAACACCTTGGGCCACCGCCCAACTAAGGTTTACTTACTTTAGATAAACCTTCACCGACTCAATCTAGAGTCAAACACCTTGGGCCACCGCCCAGCTAGTGGGCCACCGCCCAACCTGACTTTACCACCTGGCGGCGAAATAGTCGCACTCGCCGAATGATGGCTTCAGTCAACCGGCGGCGAACCGTCGCACTCGCCGCACAATGGCCTCGATCACCGGGCGGCGAACCGTCGCACTCGCCACTGGTATCTAGCCCCTGGCGGTGAAATCGTCGCACCTACCAGCTGATACAACGATCACATGTTACCAGATCTGGGATTCCGAAATCCACTTTCACATCTCAAGGGTTCATCATTACCCTATGATACAACCCTCTTCGGGGTTCATATACCTGTGTCCAAGTGGTCAACCTACCACCATATTTTCCAACCTATGTTCAATGACACTAGGTTCAATGTCCTGTTTAAGTGATCTTCCTATCACTATGTTATGTCAACCTAGGTTCAACAACTCTAGGTTCACATACAATCCAACCTATGTTCAATGACACTAGGTTCATTACACATTCAACCTATGTTTAATAACACTAGGTTATGTACCATCACATTCCAACCTATGTTTAGTAACACTAGGTTTAACATGCATGCATCGTCTCTCAAGTATATATATTATTATGAAATACTTAGATTCTTTTACATGCAAGGTGAGCTCATGGCTCAAGTCATTTTGATATACATATATATCTATGCCAACATACACATTATGGTGCTTTCTTATCCTAGTTGTCCATATCTAGGATTCCTATTCACATGGCCTCTAGCCCTTGTTGGACCTCATGTCAAATTCTCTATCATGTAGAGAAACTAGCTCCCCGCTATGTTCACATATAGGCATACACATGTCCACTTGTAACAATGTGTTCCACATGCCTACAAATTCCAATCTATGGTAGGTATGGTATTACCATCATATGATCTACACATTCATATATATATACCACTTGCCAATTAACCTACCATTACATGCATCAAGTAAAATAATTATACTTTACTCTTTCGACATGGAAGTGACCTAATCACTTCGGTAAACACAAACCCACCTCACAGTCTTCCGATTGCTTGTAGACACTTGAAATCGGGCTCTTTTCCTCTTGGCCTCAAGCTTGGTCTTCAAGCCCCTAGCCCTAACACACATGAAGGATTCGTTAATCCGAGTCGAACTCATAACGATCTCATCTCTCCAAATCATTCGAAATGGAGTTGTCCCTCATGTTCTACCAACCCCAAACTAGGGTTCTAAAGGGTTACAATATTTTTAAAAACCCTCCACAAGAAAATCCCTCTTTCAACCTAGGGTTTTCCAAAACTCATGGCAAAACCCAAAATCTCTTGCTAATCTCTACAATTTGTAGTCTAGATTAGCCAAGGGTCTCCAAAACCTCATTTCTTGGCCTCAAATCCGAAGCCCTAACTATCAAATCCAAGAACTCACCTCGGATCCGCGAGCTCACCAAGCTACCATGCATGCACGAGCTCGATTCTTCACTCCTCCAAGCTTCCCAAGCTTGATCTCCACCAAGATCTCCAATTTGGAGGAGAGGAAGATGAAGAAGAGAAGAGAGAGAGAAGAGCTTCTCACTCTCCCTGTGTGTGTGTGTTTTCAGAGGAGAAAGGGGAAGAGTTCCCCTATATGTAAACCTCCCTCAGTGAAATTACCAAATTACCCTTCGAAATCAGCATTCTGCACATTGTATTCCGGTATACGGGTTGGAATACCGGTATACGGGTTGGCGTACCGGTATACCGCGAGGAATTCCGCAGAACCCGAGAGCTGGATTTTCGGATTCTGCCATTGCATTCCGGTATACCATATCGCATACCGGTACTAATCACTTCAGTACCGGTATGGATTCCTCATACCGGAATCCCACTGCAGATTTCTCAAGTTCAGCAGTTTTAACTTTCCGAAGTTCGTTTTCGCGCCTCATTTGCGCTGAAAACACTTCGCACAAGTCCCAAATTTGGCCGGAGTCTCACATATAGCCTCTCATGCTATTTTTCCACCGGAACTCCATAATTTGTAGAAGTTCGGTGTACTACATTCCTCCCTCCTTAAAAGAAGTTTCGTCCGCGAAACTAAGATCATACCTCAAATCTATTTACCAATTAGATGAGGGTATCATTCGTTCATCGCGTCCTCGGGTTCCTGCTCACTCAGGATTACATTCCTTAGTCCACGGGTCTTATATTCCCGACATTGCATAAGGAGTATGTCCCGTTGCTTTTCCTTACGGGGTCAACATCACATCACCTTCGCGATGTTTCCGCTCGAACACTTTGTTCGCAAACCCGATTTCACTTCACCGACAAGGCCAGACTAGGCGATTGGTGACTTCACCAATCAGGTGAAAGTTATGACCGAGCTTCTGCTTCTCAGGTCAGAATCATAATTCTCTTATACACGACCAATGCTCTTATACTCCCAGAGCCGTCGGTCAAACCGCTTATCTCGGTTTACAACAGATGGTCCACAGACCCAAAGCTCTCACGTAGGCCTACTGCCTAAACCTGTCTATACGTCGCGTAGCATCTCTTGCTCGCAAACGTATATCCAATTGTTACTCAGCGGAGTCCTCACTCAGGACTTGCGCACATACTCCAACCAGGAGTAACCAAGACCCAAAACCTCTACTGAATCCTAGAGTTGGGTCATATCCACACTCTCGGTGTACTACCATTCATATGGTCTCACAAGTGGCATTCCACGCCCTCGGGTCATCGCTTGGACTACCGCCTCGACCATAAGTCTCTGCCCTACCCTCAGGTCTCGGGCTGCTGTCACACACAGCTGACTGCGCCTGTCCATAAGGCCCCCAGGCTCCACAGTCCACAATGGTCCGGCCACGGATCGTCCCCAAGCAATACCCGATACTGTCGCTACACGTGTCCCGCACGCTATACCAAACGACCACAACCTCTACCGGCTCCTAAGCACCAAGTGCGAGCCACTAGCTCTCAAGCGGTTCTTGGCCTCCTTCACACTTAGTAATGCCCAAGTGCTACTGCCAACAAACCCTCTCGGCTAACCAGGAACCAATATTCCACGAGTACATACACCCGAGCGTCCCACGCTACTATACTCATTCGCGTTATCCACAAGCACTAAGCTACCACGCTTATGCTCACTCGCATTGTGAGTACCACAATCTACCTCAATTTGAGGTATAACAAGGTTCACTCGCCACTCTTGGCGATTACCTTATCAATTCATAACCGTCACCGATCCACCATAACAATATTCGGGATCTGCGAACTATTAACGCGTTTTCAACGTCATAACTCGACTCTTGCAATTGGCTGCTCACATTGCCCTAATATCGAGAGTCAGCTCGCCTACAATCATTGTTGCCTCAAGCCACCAACTAGGCGTAACACCCGCAATTTGCCGGTATCATCAAATCTCTAGCCGCTCCAGCGGCAATACATGTCTCCATGACACGAGCACAGCTGGGTATCTATCCTTACCCATAACCTTGGTCCTGGCTACAATTTCACTTGCACCGTAGCAACAGACCACAACATTTGCATGTAATGCTCCAGTGTCACCTTATGCTCTACATATGTTTTCAACAATCAAAACATACCTGCCTCGACGCCGTCGACCGCAGTAGATTCCATCACCTGAGTCACGTACCCATGGCCACTTGGCACCCGACGCGAACCCTCAGGTTGCCTTATCATCAACGCATGCTCCCCAGACCTTACCGCAGGTGGCACACCCGCGAACTGTCTTGGAGCAGAGGAGGCCGTAGCAAGTGTCAGGGCTCGGCTATCCTCCTGCAAGCACTCATCTCGCATATGGCCCGGTTGCCCACACCTGAAGCACTTGCCCTCCCGCTGATCACACTGTTGTGGGTGATGGGGCCCCCACAAATAACACAACTCGCCGAGGACCGAGTATGGTAGGTCCCTGGGGCACGAGATCGTCGACGCGAACGTGTCGAGACTCGTCTGGAACTCGACTGTCCACCAGATTTACTCAATGGTCGTCCCCTCTCTATTTCCTCGTCATAAAATTCGCGCTCCTCTTGCACGAATGCATTGCCCTGCTCCACCCACAGGGCCCGGTCCAGCACCTCGACAAAGGTTTGCAGTTTGAAGGGATGCACAACCTTAAAAATCTCGGGCCGAAGTCCGCGCACGAAACAATCGGCTTTATCCTTGTCATCCCGTGTCACATAAGGGATACAATTTACAATGCGAGAGAACTCTCTCTCGTACTCTCTCACCGAGCGATCACCTTGTTTCAGCTTCCTGAATTTTTCCTGAAGCTTTCTCTTCTCACTATCAGGGAAGTAGGCAGAGAACACCAGTCCTCGAAATTCCTCCCAAGTCGTCGGAGGGAGACTAGAAGGTCGGTCTCGCCGGACTCCCTTCCACCACGCCTTTGCCGACCCTTGCAAGCAGTGTGCGGCAAAATGCACCTTGTCTCGCTCCAAGGTGTACAAGTCCTCAAACAGGGACTCCATAGAATCGATCCACGTTTCTACGGTCCACGGGTCCATTTCTTCCCCGTCGAAGGTAAGCGGATTGAATTCCTTGAACGTCATGAGGGCAGCTAAAGCCCGCTCCCTCTCCGCTTCCAATTCCACAGAGTCAGGGGCCCAGGTACCAACATCTATTTGCGAGGTACCCGCCGCGGCTCCTGATGGTACTCGACGTGCTAATCGCTCCATGGTCTCATGGAGTCTCCTGATCCGCTCTTCCTGGCGCACGGCAGCCTCCTGCTGTCGCTGTGCCATCTCAGCTTGTTGTTGCACCACTCCAACGAGTGTGGCCAACTGTTCACGAAGCTCCAGGTCTCCACTTGCCCCAGATTGCACAGGAACCCCACTAGGTCCACCCCGCGTCGATCTCATCGGAGGTCGCCCACGTGGCGCCATCGTATCCTAAAACACGACAACTTCCGTCAATATCCTCGACCTTCTAGGCCAAGTATAAACGTGATTCTAATTACGGACACAAATTAGGCGAAAGTCACACAAAGGCGCCTATTCTCATCCCTTGGGTTCATGTTGTCGCGCGCCAACATGAACACACTTAGCTGAGAATAAACCACGCCTTAAATCTACCTCTAACATCCTATTAGAGGGATAACCAATACACGACCCAATCGATTACACTTTCGCCGCACATCACAAGTCCTCGTCTCTCACGAGTTTACACTCCTAGGGTCTTTTTCCATCCTAGGATTCCTTAGGTCCACCTAGACCGTTTCTACGCTCTGATACCACCTCAATCTGTCACGCCCCGCCGTGCCTTAACACCAATTAGGTGGAAGGAAAAACGCACGGGCACGTGACCCAGATCCGCCGAACGGACAGAGTTTCCCCTGTACGTCCCAGGCGTCGCAATCAGTACAATTCAAGAGGTTCCAAACAGGAACATAATTCATATAAAGATTGCATAAGAAAAGCATCATAAACTACTATGCTATTACAAGCATTCGCAAAACAACCACATATTACATTTTTGTTTGTCTTTGTTCATTCTTTCCAAATACAATCAAGTTATTATTACATTTCCATACATTCGAACACCCCTATGCTACGCAGTAAAGGGTCTTCTATTCTGGTCACAGTGGTAGGACGCTAACTACTGAGTTACGCCCTTCCCTCGCGCCGCCGCGCCGCTCACGTGAGGACCTGAAAAATAGTGGGATGAGAACTATATAAAATAGTTCCCAGTGGGTAAGGCCACCCAAGAGAGGAGCTCGACCCACCAGGTCCAAAGGAAGCATACGAGCATGGGTTAGTACATATACATAACCAATAAGCATATAACTTTACAATATACGAAAGTAAACATGCTATTCTTCAACAAATGCGATAATGAAATCCATGCAATATATTCTTAACTGCTATTCCACTACCCATTTCATAACCAATCTGCTCCTAAGGTTCATTTACCTTAGCTAAGCCGTACTCGACTTGCCCTCGAGTTCAATATTAACGGGTTACCACCCTCCTAAGGTTTACTTACTTTAGATAAACCTTCACCGACTCACTCTAGAGTCAAACACCTTGGGCCACCGCTCATTTAGTCAAACCTTCACCGACTCACTCTTGAGTCATATAGTGGGCCACCGCCCAACCTGACTTTACCACCTGGCGGCGAAATAGTCGCACTCGCCGAACGATGGCTTCAGTCAACCGGCGGCGAACCGTCGCACTCGCCGCACAATGGCCTCGATCACCGGGCGGCGAACCGTCGCACTCGCCACTGGTATCTAGCCCCTGGCGGCGAAATCGTCGCACCTACCAGCTGATACAACGATCACATGTCACCAGATCTGGGATTCCGGAATCCACTTTCACATCTCAAGGGTTCATCATTACCCTATGATACAACCCTCTTCGGGGTTCATACACTAGGTTCATTACACATTCAACCTATGTTTAATAACACTAGGTTATGTACCATCACATTCCAACCTATGTTTAGTAACACTAGGTTTAACATGCATGCATCGTCTCTCAAGTATATATATTATTATGAAATACTTAGATTCTTTTACATGCAAGGTGAGCTCATGGCTCAAGTCATTTTGATATACATATATATCTATGCCAACATACACATTATGGTGCTTTCTTATCCTAGTTGTCCATATCTAAGATTCCTATTCACATGGCCTCTAGCCCTTGTTGGACCTCATGTCAAATTCTCTATCATGTAGAGAAACTAGCTCCCCGCTATGTTCACATCTAGGCATACACATGTCCACTTGTAACAATGTGTTCCACATGCCTACAAATTCCAATCTATGGTAGGTATGGTATTAACATCATATGATCTACACATTCATATATATATACCACTTGCCAATTAACCTACCATTACATGCATCAAGTAAAATAATTATACTTTACTCTTTCGACATGGAAGTGACCTAATCACTTCGGTAAACACAAACCCACCTCACAGTCTTCCGATTGCTTGTAGACACTTGAAATCGGGCTCTTTTCCTCTTGGCCTCAAGCTTGGTCTTCAAGCCCCTAGCCCTAACACACATGAAGGATTCGTTAATCCGAGTCGAACTCATAACGATCTCATCTCTCCAAATCATTCGAAATGGAGTTGTCCCTCATGTTCTACCAACCCCAAACTAGGGTTCTAAAGGGTTACAATATTTTTAAAACCCTCCACAAGAAAATCCCTCTTTCAACCTAGGGTTTTCCAAAACTCATGGCAAAACCCAAAATCTCTTGCTAATCTCTACAATTTGTAGTCTAGATTAGCCAAGGGTCTCCAAAACCTCATTTCTTGGCCTCAAATCCGAAGCCCTAACTATCAAATCCAAGAACTCACCTCGGATCCGCGAGCTCACCAAGCTACCATGCATGCACGAGCTCGATTCTTCACTCCTCCAAGCTTCCCAAGCTTGATCTCCATCAAGATCTCCAATTTGGAGGAGAGGAAGATGAAGAAGAGAAGAGAGAGAGAAGAGCTTCTCACTCTCCCTGTGTGTGTGTGTTTTCAGAGGAGAAAGGGGAAGAGTTCCCCTATATGTAAGCCTCCCTCAGTGAAATTACCAAATTACCCTTCGAAATCAGCATTCTGCACATCGTATTCCGGTATACGGGTTGGAATACCGGTATACGGGTTGGCGTACCGGTATACCGCGAGGAATTCCGCAGAACCCGAGAGCTGGATTTTTGGATTCTGCCATTGCATTCCGGTATACCATATCGCATACCGGTACTAATCACTTCAGTACCGGTATGGATTCCTCATACCGGAATCCCACTGCAGATTTCTCAAGTTCAGCAGTTTTAACTTTCCGAAGTTCGTTTTCGCGCCTCATTTGCGCTGAAAACACTTCGCACAAGTCCCAAACTTGGCCGGAGTCTCACATATAGCCTCTCATGCTATTTTTCCACCGGAACTCCATAATTTGTAGAAGTTCGGTGTACTACAGTAAAAGGGCTTCGGAAAAAAAACTCTATATACTCGATCGAAAAACATAGTAGAAATAGGGAAAAAAAGTACAAAATATGACTAAAAATGAACCTATTAAAAGACTCAGATAATAACCAATTGCTTCTACCTTCATCAGCCTTTAAAAATAAATAAGAAAAAAAAGAGCTAGAAAAAAATTTATATGAAAAGACCAAGAGAAGTACCAATAAAAACATCTTACAATCATCATCCACCAGTAACTTTTTGGAGTCATGTCACTTGATCAAAATTACTCCTTTCATGCTAAACTTTGCAAATTTGTGTACGTAAAAATAATTCGAAGAAGAAGTATGTAGACTCATTTCCAAGTAATATAAATTCTCTAACCTAGTATTTCATTGTTTTTCTTTCTACCATCACCATTTTCAAAAAGAATCACCAAATCAAAGAAAGACATGTAAAAAGAGTTACGGATTGCAAGTAATAATGTAAAAAATATTGCAAAGTATCAACAAAAAATAGTAGATAAATATCAAAACAAACTACCTGTATCAAGGGATGAACAGAGATTACCCTCTGCATATATAAAAAAGAATAGCGCATAACAAAGCCCCTATTGTAAAAACAACTAATGGCTACAAATGGTTGTTTGCGAAGGAGTGTCCAAACTTTCGCTAGAAATCTAGTTGACAATTGAAAGCCTAAACCCATATCATAAATTAACACAAAATCAAAAAATTTACATCCCAAATTAAGGAAAGTAAGATTCCTGTCGAGAGTAGGGCCATATTATTACTTCTTATTTTTAGCAGCTATTTCGACATATTTTCATTAAAAAAAATTTCTTTTCTGTCTATATATTTTTTCACTTCTTATTTGCTTCATATCTTAATATATTTTTTTTTTTTGGAGAAAAGTATCTTAATATGTTTTGTTACAGCTTTATTGCATATTTGTTACCAAATTATAAGAAATTTAGGTACAAAAATTATTATAATTATTTAAAATAACAAAAAATTTAGAGAGGAAAAGATTTCATAGCCTATAATTTAATTATTAGTTTCTGTGGGAAATAGAAAAATTAGGTGAAAGGAAGATAATTTTTAGTAGCATTTTCTACATATCTTCAAGATTTTTTTCCCCCTCTTTTTACATGTTTGGATTGCTTGCCATTGAATTGAATTATTTCAGTAATATTCTTCCTCATCTCTAACTTGAATTTTCTATTAAATATTGTGCAAACATATTTAAAAACAAATGGAACAATAAAAGAATTACAAAGTATATCTCTTATTAGTATCTAATCTTGCAAAGTATTGAATTATCTGTATATTCTTTATTAATCTCCTATAATCAGCCCTCTTTTCAGGCTACAGTTTATCACGAATTATTGGACAAATTAACCGACGAACCACCTACAAACATTTGGTTAAGAAATTTAAAATGTTAAGACAAAAAATATATATATATTTAATTTAAAACTAGTTATTCTTTCTAATTATCTTCCTGTTGCCTCTACCGTGGATGATGTCAAAATAAAATCTTTTTATAATTTGATTTTTATCCTAGTTGGTCATAAGAGGATGAATATGGCTATTGTAATCAAAATCATATTTGATTGCTTGAAAATGCTCAAAGTACCATAATTTTATTACAACAATACACGTCTTATTTGATGCTATTATATGATATTTAATATAAACAATTAATAAAATACAAAGATATGTAGAGTAAAGCTAAATTTTCTCACAAGTATCTCGTTTTGTTAGACTTATCAATATGAGACTAGAAAGAAAATAGTCTAGTATAAATTGTGCCCAGTTGTATTTACGTAAGTCAGTAATCTCCTCAACAAGATTCAAGTAATAACTTGGCATCTCGTCTTTTGCAATTGGAGCCAAACCGTGCCAATCAACAATAACATAAATCTTCGGAGAAAATGCTCATCAGCAGTTCCATAATTATCAATAGAGGAGGCTAAGTGGCTTAAGGTGATTATTTTCTTACTTGGATCCATATGAAGATTCAAAAAAAATTTATTTTTTTTTTTTTCTTGAACCTATCTTTTCACCTTCAGTTGGTAGACCCATTAGGCAATACATATCCTAATTGTTAATAGATATATAGAAACCATTTATATTAAAAGATCTTGATATTGGATCATAATTAGGGATGTCAACGGGTCGGATTCGGGGCTGGTTTTTAAAAATCTGATGTCACGCCCCGTCGGGCCTTTAACACTAACTAGGTGGAAAGGATAACCGCACGGGCGCATGCCCCAGACCCGCCGAACGGATAGAGTCTCTTCTACCCGCCCAAGGAGTCACAACACAAGCATGTCCACAAGGTTCCAACTAGGAACGGAGTACAAGAGTTGCACAAGGAAAGCGTCAACATAAAGAAGTTCTACTTCTATTACATCACATTAGCACATTTATACATGCCCAAAATTTTCTTTTCTTTCAATTTCATTTCATACATCATGTTCCAAAATTATGGAATATACAAGTTTCATATAATCAATAAAAATCCCCTATACTATCAAAGTCCAAGACTAGGGGTACAACTCTATGTATCACCAAAATGGAAGGGCCGCTATCTAGAGAGCCAAACCCTTGCCTCGCTCCGCCGCCTCACTCGCGGAAGGACCTGAAAAACGTGGGGTGAGAACTATAAACATAGTTCCCAGTGGGTAAGGCCACCCAAGAGAGAAGCTCGACCCACCAGGTCCAAAGAAACACCATATGCATAAGTTAGATCACAAATAACTATGCAAGAAATATTTACATACTTGTAAATCAACATAAAGGATGCAACCAAATAAAATGTAAATTTTCATTCTCTCCTAGGTTCATCCTATATTTCACATTGACCAAGTTCAACTACTTGTCATTTACTTATGGTTTCGGAATCGCCGTCTCACCATAATTGTTCCAACATCCAAGGAGTGAAATTGTCACCTCCGAGTTCGGGTAGCGAAATCGTCGCATACCCGGGATAGCAAAATTGTCGCATACCCCATCTCAACACCGCCATCACATGGCACAGGTAGCGAATTCGTCGCATACCCGGGATAGCAACCTCGTTGCACATCCCGTCTCAACACCGCCAACTCATGGCACGGGTAGCGAAATCGTCGCATACCCGGGATAGCAACCTCGTCGCACATCCCATTCCAACACCGCCAACTCATGGCATGGGTAGCGAAATCGTCGCATACCCGGGATAGCAACATCGTCGCACATCCCATTCCAACACCGCCAACTCATGGCATGGGTAGCGAAATCGTCACATACCCGGGATAGCAAAATCGTCGCACATCCCATCTCAACATTTTACACTTGCCAACCTAAGTCTCAGTTCCCCAAATACCTCATAACAAAGGATTAAATCCAAGGTTTGAACCCAAAACGTGAGGAACTAACCTTAACCACGAGTTCCCCAAGCTTCTTCTTGCATCAAGAAGCTTCTTTTCTCCTTTGGAAGCCTTTTCCAACCTCAATCCACCATTTTCTCCAAGTTTTGGAGAGATCTCTAGAGAGAGAAAGTGAGGGAGAGGGAGATGAGAAGTAGATGAGGAAGATGACTGAGAAAGGGGGTGTTCCCTGTCTTTCTAACACTCCCTCGAGTTTGAAAAGACTCTTTTGCCCCTCTCCAAAAACAACACTTCCAACCAGCCAAAACTGGAATTTCGCAACACTGTATACCGGTATTCACATTGACATACCGGTATACGGGTGTTAGTTCCGGTATACCCCGGAGAATTCCGCAGAATCCGAGAGCTGGATTCTCGGTTTCAGCCTCCGCATTCCGGTATACCACATACATACCGGTACTAATCACTTCAGTACCGGTATGGAGATCCACATACCGGAATCCACTGCAGACTTCACAAGTTCAGCAGTTTTAACTTTTCGAAGTCCATTTTCGCGCCTCATTTGCGCCGAAAACACTTCGCACAAGTCCCAAACTTGGCCGAAGCCTCACATATAGCCTCACATGCTATTTTCCCACCGGAACTCCACAATTTGTAGAAGTTCGGTACGACGCACTGAAATTCAGTGTACTACATTCCTCCCCCCTTAAAGAGAGTTTCGGCCGCGAAACTAAATCATACCTCAGCTGGACTCATCGAAGAGGTAAGGAAACCGCTCCTTCATCGAGCTTTCCAATTCCCATGTAGCTTCGCGCTCACCGTGATTCGTCCATTGTACCTTTACATAAGGAATTTCACGGTTCCTCAAATTTTTCACCTCGCGATCCATGATACACAAGGAAAATTCCTCATAAGTCATATCCTCATGAAGCTCCATAGGCACATACTCGAGGACGTGCGCCGGATCATACATATACTTGCGGAGCGTCGATACATGGAACACATTGTGTATCCCCGCAAGTTTTGGCGGCAAAGCTAGCCGATATGCCAAGGATCCCACACGCTCCAAAACCTCATAAGGTCCGATGTAACGGGGACTCAACTTATCCCGAACACCAAATCGCTTTACCCCTCTCATGGGCGATACTTTCAAGAAGACGCGATCTCCTACCGCGAATTCCAAATCTCGTCGACGTCTATCCGCATAGCTCTTTTGCCTGGATTGCGCCGTCGATAAACGTTCACGTGCCAAGCGGACCTTTTCCTCTGCTTCACGCAACACATCCGGTCCTAAGACCCTTCTTTCGCCGACCTCGCTCCAATGAATAGGAGAACGGCATTTTCTTCCATACAAGGCCTCAAACAGTGCCATACCGATACTAGACTGATAGCTATTATTATAAGCGAATTCAGCCATCGGTAAATGAGTAGGCCATGCACCCTTGAAGTCCAACACACATGCTCGTAGCATATCCTCCAAAATCTGAATTGTCCATTTCGATTGACCGTCAGTTTGAGGATGAAATGCTGAACTGAAATCGAGCCGTGTACCCAAAGCTTCTTGCAAGCTTTTCCAAAAATGCGATGTAAAACGGGAATCTCGATATGAAACTATCGAGGTCGGGACCCCGTGCAACCGCATAATCTCGTCCAGGTAGACTTGTGCTAACTTGTCTCCCGACCAAGTGGTGTGGATTGGTAAAAAGTGTGCCGACTTTGACAAACGATCCACCACCACCCAAATCGCGTCGTGGCCACCTTGCGATCGAGGTAGGCCCACAACGAAGTCTATTGCTATGTTCTCCCACTTCCAAACTGGAATGGACAACCCTTGCAATTTTCCTGCTGGAAAGCGACGCTCGGCCTTCACATGTTGGCATACTAAACATTGTGCCACAAAGCGTCCAACATCAAATTTCATCCCCGGCCACCAATAATGCAATTTAAGATTCTTATACATTTTGGTGCCGCCCGGGTGAATCGCATAGGGAGAAGTGTGAGCTTCCTTCAAGATCTCCCTACGAATGTCCTCGACTTTAGGCACGCACAATCGATTTCGAAATCGAATGGCGCCCTTCGAGTCCACATGAAAATCACCGACGCGCCCACTCTCGATAGCACTCCGCACCTTTTGGAGTTCCGGATCTCCGGATTGCTTTTCTTTTATTTGCTCCAACAAGGTCGGCCACACATCGAGATTCATGAGTTTAGCGGGGACGCCCGGGGCCACGACTTCCAAGTCAAACCGGCCTATTTCCTTGATCAACGGCATTTGTCCCGTCATCTCAATTGCGAAGTTCTCCACAGATTTTCTACTGAGCGCATCGGCCACCACATTGGCTCTACCGGGGTGGTACAAGATGGTTAAGTCGTAGTCTTTTATCAACTCCAACCACCTCCGCTGCCTCAAGTTCAACTCCTTCTGAGTGAATAAATACTTTAAACTTTTATGATCCGTGTAAACCTCACAATGTTCCCCGTACAAGTAGTGTCTCCACAACTTAAGTGCGAAGACCACAGCCGCAAGCTCTAGGTCGTGGGTGGGGTAATTCTACTCATAGCTCTTCAGCTGTCGAGAGGCATATGCTATCACTTGTCCTCTTTGCATAAGCACACACCCAAGACCACGCCGTGATGCATCACTATACACCACAAAGCCCTCCCCCGCAATCGGCAAGGCGAGAACCGGAGCCGAAGTCAACCTTTTCTTTAGCTCCTTAAAGCTTTGGTCGCATTCCTCGCTCCAAACATATTTGGCCCCCTTGCGGGTAAGACGCGTCAGTGGACCGGAGATTTTTGAAAATCCCTCCACGAACCGCCGATAGTACCCCGCAAGACCCAAAAAGCTTCGTACTTCCGTGACATTGGTCGGGCGAGGCCAATCCTTGATTGCCTCAACTTTCATAGGGTCCACCGATACTCCTCCCGCGGAGATCACATGACCCAAGAAAGCGACCTCACGAATCCAAAATTCACACTTCTTCAACTTGGCGAATAGCTTGTTCTCTCGAAGAACTTGAAGCACAATCCTTAGGTGCTCATTATGTTCCTCTTCACTCCGAGAGTAAACAAGGATATCATCTATGAACACCACCACAAATTGATCTAGTAGTGGCTTGAACACACGGTTCATTAAATCCACGAACGCTGTCGGGGCATTGGTAAGCCCGAAAGGCATAACCGTAAATTCATAATGTCCATACCGCGTCCTAAACGCGGTCTTATGCACATCCTCCGGTTTAATCTTCAATTGGTGATAACCGGATTGCAAATCAATCTTTGAATACACCCGAGACCCTTGCAACTGATCGAATAGGTCATCAATTCGGGGTAACGGGTACTTATTCTTGACGGTCACTTTGTTCAACTCGCGGTAATCCACACATAACCGCAGCGAACCGTCCTTTTTCCGCACAAATAGAACAGGGGCTCCCCAAGGTGACACACTTGGCTTTACGAAACCCTTGTCCATCAAATCTTGTAATTGTGCTTTCGATTCCTTTAGCTCCGCGGGTGCCATCCTGTACGGGGCCTTAGAAATCGGCGCCGTACCCGGGAGCAAATCGATCACGAATTCTATTTCCTGGTCCGGTGGCATTCTGGGTAACTCCGCCGAAAATACATCCGGGAACTCTTGGACCACAGGAATGTCCTCGAGTCTCAACACTTCCTTTCGGTCATCCACTACCGTCGCTAAGTAAGCAATGCAACCACTAGCAATAAGCTTTCTTGCTTGCGACGTGGACACTATTGACGCAAAGAGCGAACTCTTGCAACCACGGTACACAAACTCTTTGTGCCCGAATTCTTTAAACCTCACTATCTGGCTCTCACAATCAATAGTAGCGTGATATTTCGAGAGCCAATCCATTCCTAGGATTAAGTCATACTTATTCATTCGACTTAACACCAGCAAATCAGCTGGCATGATCCAGTTGTCAACCCTCACTGGACAACCTACACACGCGTGATGTACACAAAAGGTGTGTTCAGGTACTTGCACAGTTCTTGCATGCGTGGCTTCTACAATTTTTATTCCATGTGCTATAGCAAATGATCGAGCAATGAATGAATGCGATGCACCAGTATCAAACAAAGCTCTACATCGAATGCCTTTAATTAACACAATACCTGCCACGACATCCTCCTAGGCAGAAGTCTCCTCCACCTGCGAGGCGAACACCCGTCCACTGGGCGCTGGTCGCTGGCCCTCGGCTGGTCTCGGTGGCTGTGTACGGCCAGCCGACATTGCCGCGGGTGGGATGCCCGCAAGCTGTCTCGGCGATGCAAATGCCGATGCCGACGACGGTGCCCGGCCATCATCCATCGGACAATTGTACCGCATATGTCCCGACTGTCCGCACTTGTAGCACCGGCCCTCACGGTAATCACACTGTTGAGGGTTGTGGGGGCCGCTACAAATCGGGCACCGGGTCGAGGGTCGATTCCGCCGGGACCTTCGCGACTGGTTCTCCGACTGCGAGTGCTTCGGGGGCCGCTTAGAGCTAGATTGCCCACCCGAGCCACCCGCCGGTCGTTTCTTTCCTTTTTTCTTATCTTTTTCCTTCTCTCTTTCCCAAGACTCGCGCTCCTCGCGCGCACAAGCATTCCCGTGCTCCACCCAAAGAGCACGGTCCAAGACCTCCGCAAAGGTCTGTAGCTTGAGGGCGTGAACCGCCCGAAAGATCTCCGGTCGAAGCCCGCGCACGAAGCAATCGACCTTGTCCAACTCTCCGCGGACAACGTGTGGTACGCAATTAATGATGTACGAGAACTCCCTCTTGTACTCGCGCACGGTGCGGTTCCCTTGCTTCAACTTACGGAACCTTTC
Source organism: Puya raimondii (assembly GCA_016920855.1). Lineage (NCBI taxonomy): Eukaryota > Viridiplantae > Streptophyta > Magnoliopsida > Poales > Bromeliaceae > Puya > Puya raimondii. Next base: position 92,329,980 of record JABWPP010000049.1, read on the forward strand.
TTGGAGTTTTCTTTTCTCACTATCGGGGAAGTAGGCGGCGAACACCATACCCCGAAACTCCTCCCACGTCGGTGGCGGAAGGCTAGGGAGTCGATCACGCCGGACTCCCTTCCACCACACCTTCGCCGATCGCTCTAAACAATGAGCGACGAGATGCACCTTGTCCCTCTCCAAGGTATATAGATCCTCGGAGAGCGTCTCTATGGCATCTATCCACGTTTTCACGTCCCATGGATCCACGTTCTCCCCGTTGAAGATAGGCGGGTTGAACTTTTTAAACCTCATGAGAGCCGCAAGTGCGCGCTCTCGCTCCGCATCCTCCATCACGAAGTCGGGCATAGGAGTACCCGACCCACCGGCTACAATCGGTGATGCCGGTGGCGCCACAGCCGGCGCCGGTGTCACCTCCCACTAACCGCAGCCGCCTGCTGCGCCATTTCTTCCTGGAGCTTCTTAATTTGCTCCTCCTGTCGCTGCATGGCTTCGGCCTGTCGCCGAACCACGCCCATCAACTCGGTCAACTCATTACGAAGATCCGAGTTCTCGCCCTCCCCGCGTTGTTCGGGAACCGCGCTCGATCCTCCGAGCCCAGCCCTCGTAGGAGGCCGTCCACGTACCATTATCTCCTGAAAACACGACGACTTTGGTCATTTCGTGACATTCAAAGTCATTGGAGACATAATATTTTACGAACATAAACGTGAACCCAATCTAGGCGAAAGTCACACAAGAGTCCTTATTCCCTTCACTTGGTTTCATGTTGTCGGCCGCCAACACGAACACACTTGGTGAAGAATAAGACACACCTCGAATCTACCTCTATTTCCAACTAGAGGTATAAGGACATAACCCAATCTCTTATCTTTCACAACAATCAAAGATCTCGTCACTCACGAGCCTACACTCCTAGGTCTTTTCCATCCTAGGGTTTCTTAGGTCCACCTAGACCGTTTCTATGCTCTGATACCACCTCAGTCTGTTACGCCCCGTCGGGCCTTTAACACCAACTAGGTGAAAAGGATAACCGCACGGGCGCATGCCCCAGACCCGCCGAACGGATAGAGTCTCTTCTACCCGCCCAAGGCGTCACAACACAAGCATGTCCACAAGGTTCCAACTAGGAACGGAGTACAAGAGTTGCACAAGGAAAGCGTCAACATAAAGAAGTTCTACTTCTATTACATCACATTAGCACATTTATACATGCCCAAAATTTTCTTTTCTTTCAATTTCATTTCATACATCATGTTCCAAAATTATGGAATATACAAGTTTCATATAATCAATGAAAATCTCCTATACTATCAAAGTCCAAGACTAGGGGTACAACTCTATGTATCACCAAAATGGAAGGGCCGCTATCTAGAGAGCCAAACCCTTGCCTCGCTCCGCCGCCTCACTCGCGGAAGGACCTGAAAAACGTGGGGTGAGAACTATAAACATAGTTCCCAGTGGGTAAGGCCACCCAAGAGAGAAGCTCGACCCACCAGGTCCAAAGAAACACCATATGCATAAGTTAGATCACAAATAACTATGCAAGAAATATTTACATACTTGTAAATCAACATAAAGGATGCAACCAAATGAAATGTAAATTTTCATTCTCTCCTAGGTTCATCCTATATTTCACATTGACCAAGTTCAACTACTTGTCATTTACTTATGGTTTCGAAATCACCGTCTCACCATAATTGTTCCAACATCCAAGGAGTGAAATTGTCACCTCCGAGTTCGGGTAGCGAAATCGTCGCATACCCGGGATAGCAAAATCGTCGCATACCCCATCTCAACACCGCCATCACATGGCACAGGTAGCGAACTCGTCGCATACCCGGGATAGCAACCTCGTTGCACATCCCATTTCAACACCGCCATCACATGGCACAGGTAGCGAACTCGTCGCATACCCGAGATAGCAACCTCGTTGCACATCCCGTCTCAACACCGCCAACTCATGGCACGGGTAGCGAAATCGTCGCATACCCGGGATAGCAACCTCGTCGCACATCCCATTCCAACACCGCCAACTCATGGCATGGGTAGCAAAATCGTCGCATACCCGGGATAGCAACATCGTCGCACATCCCATTCCAACACCGCCAACTCATGGCATGGGTAGCGAAATCGTCGCATACCCGGGATAGCAAAATCGTCGCACATCCCATCTCAATATTTTACACTTGCCACCTAAGTCTCATGACCCTAGGATCAAGTCACTAAGTCTCACCTATGTTCAATGACATTAGGTTTACTTTTTCATTCTCAACCTAGGTTCCATAACGCTAGGTTCCAATTCTCATGTCCAACCTATGTTCAATAACACTAGGTTCCATTCTCATGTCCGACCTATGTTTAATAACACTAGGTTCCATTCTCACATGTTCCAACCTATGTTCAATAACACTAGGTTCCAATCTTACATGCAACCATATAACAAGTATAGATAATATAAATATATACTTGAATTCTATAACATGCAATAGGAGCTCATGGCTCTACCTATCATGATTTTCATCTTTGCCAACATGCAAGTACTAGGGTTCACAACACATACCATTTTATCTTTAAATGGATATTTATCCTAGACATGGAAGTGACCTAATCACTTCGGTAAACACAAACCCACATCAAGAGCTTCCGAATTCTTGTATTCTTCAAGCCCCTAAGTGTCCAAGCCTTGAGTTCTTGCTTCAACCCAAGCTTCTACAAAAAAATGGTTCGTTACTCGTTACGAACCCTTAATTCAACTCAATACATGAAATCAAGTGTTCTAACATGATTTCCTATGCCTCAATTGCAATTCCCGAAGGTCCAAATATTTTTAGAACCTTCCAAGGCAAAAACCCTCATTTTACCTAGGTTTCACATGCATGCATGTAGAACCTCAAAATCTCTTGGCCAATCTCCACGTTTTGTGGTTTAGATTGCCTAGGGTTCCCAAAAACCTCATAACAAAGGATTAAATCCAAGGTTTGAACCCAAAACGTGAGGAACTAACCTTAACCACGAGTTCCCCAAGCTTCTTCTTGCATCAAGAAGCTTCTTTTCTCCTTTGGAAGCCTTTTCCAAGCTCAATCCACCCTTTTCTCCAAGTTTTGGAGAGATCTCAAGAGAGAGAAAGTGAGGGAGAGGGAGAGGAGAAGTAGAGGAGGAAGATGACTGAGAAAGGGGGTGTTCCCTGCCTTTCTAACACTCCCTCGAGTGTGAAAAGACTCTTTTTGCCCCTCTCCAAAAACAACACTTCCAACCAGCCAAAACTGGAATTTTGTAACACTGTATACCGATATTCACATTGACATACCGGTATACGGGTGTTAGTTCCGGTATACCCCGGAGAATTCCGTAGAACCCGAGAGCTGGATTCTCGGTTTCCGCCTCCGCATTCCGGTATACCACATCAAATACCGGTACTAATCACTTCAATACCGGTATAGAGATCCACATACCGTAATCCACTGCAGACTTCACAAGTTCAGCAGTTTTAACTTTTCGAAGTCCGTTTTCGCGCCTCATTTGCGCCGAAAATACTTCGCACAAGTCCCAAACTTGGCCGAAGCCTCACATATAGCCTCACATATAGCCTCACATGCTATTTTCCCATCGGAACGCCACAATTTGTAGAAGTTCGGTACGACGCACTGAAATTCAGTGTACTACATCCGAACCCGAACCCGACTACTAAATCCGAAACCTGAACCCGAACCCGAACCCGAACCCGACGGATTTTAAAAATTCATATCCAAACCCGAACCCAACCAAAAATCCGAAACCCGAACCCGAAAACCCGAACCCGAACCCGAATTCGGAATAAACCTGAACCCGACAAAAAACCCGAAACACAATTCTAAACGCAAAAACCCGAATCTGAAAATAATATTTACCAAATTTCGAAACATATTATACAAAAAACCAAAGTTTCAAAATACATATTCAAATACAATATTAAACATTCATGCCATTCAAAATACATATTCAAATACATGGGTTTAGGGTTTAGAGAAAAATAAAACAAAAGGTTTCTAAAAAAATTTAAAAAGAAAAGGTAGTTTCATTGCTCAACAACCCACAAGATCTAAGAGAGTAAAGTTAAAAATACTAATTAAGAGAAAAATAAAACAAAAATTTTAAAAAAAAATAAAAAAAAGAAAAGATAGTTCCATTACCCAACAATCCACAAGAACTAAAAGACTAAACTTAAAAAATAACAAAAAAAGACATCAATCCAATATCATTAAATGGCGAATGCTTAAAGCCTTTGCGTTGCTCTCCGTGATTTCGGACCCCCCCTCTCTAAGTTGTGGGCCCTCTCCCTCTCTTCCTCTCTCACCGAACCCTTGCCCTTCCTCATTTCCTGGTACTCTGTCCTTATTTCCTGCTACTCTCTCTTAGCCTCTCTCCCTCTCTCTTCCTCACCTCCTCTCTCACCGAACCCTAACCCCACGTAGGGTTTGTACCCTCCCCCCGATTTTCGCGGATCTCCGTCACCTCCCGCCGTCTCTCGCCTCTTCTCTTCTCTCTCTTATTCTCTCTCGAGTGCTCTCTTTCTTGCTCTCTCTCTTTCCCTCGCACCGAATCCTAAGTTCGCCCAGGGTTAGTACCCTCTCCGGTGCATTTAATGCCGCCGCACGAACGTCGCTTCCCGGAGGCCGTTCCTTCTCGCCCGTATCCTGTCGCCATATGCCTGTATCCATCGCGGATCCGGCGTTCGCGCAGCCGTACGCCTGCAACCCCCGCGGATCTGCATGTATCTACCGGAAATTTGGGGTATTTAATGCCCCCTTCTCTGGAGATGGTACGCCTGTACCTACCGCTGCTCTGGGTAATTAATGCCACCGACAGCCCGCCGCTCAGCGACGGCGCGGTTCTCCCACCCTTCCTCTTCCTTCCCTTTGTCTGCTGCTGGTATGTATATATAGCGTTGGCAGAGAAGGTATGAGGCCCACTTCGTACCAACCTTCCAACTCTTATCCCTCATCACTGTTCTTCTTCGTGTTGTTCTGACTGTACAGAGGAGGTCTGGCTCTTAGCAAGTCTCTCTGCTTATTTCTTGCTCTCATGAAGCATGTCTATGTATATTTTGAGCTTCTTGCTGCTTGGGTGCTCGGATGTCTCTGGTGGTTTTACGTTGGGGGTCTTTCTGGTTTGGCTGCGTTAATCTCTCATGAAGCCTGTTTGCATATATTTTCTGTACTGCCAAGTGCTTGGGTGCTCTAATGTTTGGATGCTTGGCTCCTCCTGCCTTGCATGCCCTCGGCTGGCATTTCCTGCCTTGGCTGGCATTTCCTGCCTTGCGTGCCCTCAGCTGGCATTGGGCTTATCTGGATTTAATAGCCTGAAATTTGCAATTTCTATTTTATTTCCTCTCTGAGTTTTGTGGAATTCTAGCATGTTTATGTATATCTATGGGTTTCTTGGCGTTTGCATTTTTCCCTTTCTTTTTTCGCATTGGTCTTATCTGGATATTCAGCATTTTTTCCCCTCTTTTCCGCATTGGTCTTATCTGTGATTTAATACCCTGAAATTTGTAATTTTGTTTTTACTTTTACACTTGGTTTCAGATGAGGTTCTATCCTCGCTATGTATATTCTTGGATTTCTTAGCGCTTGCAATTTGGGATTTTCTTCTCTTAACGCTTGCAATTTTTGCCTTCCTTTTTTCCTTATTTGGTTTTATCTGGAATGCCTTACAATTTTATGGCTGCTTTTCTTTCCCCCATGGGATGAGGCAATGATGATATGGGTTATGGTTGGGACCTGACTTCTCTGTTGTAATTACCCTCCTCCTTTGTGTTGGATTTCGCCTTCCCTGGTAGATTTCGCCACTCTCTGCTGGGGTTGCCTTCTCTGCAGCCTTTACCTGTGATTGCATGGATGTGTCCCCCTTCCGAAGTTGCCTTCTCTCCTAAATTTGCACGCAAAGGCATGGCATGCTGGACGGCCTCATGGCAACCGCTGCAGCCTGCGACTATTGCTGCTGAGTTCCAACCCATACAGCGTTAATCTGAGCGTCGCATCAACTTGCGGCTATGACTGCTGAGTCCCAACCCATACAATGTTACTCTGAGCTTCACATGGATTTTTTCCCCCGCTCGGTTATTACTTTTCTTTGGTTTTTCTTGCGCATGTCTTGCCCTTGAATTCTGCCTATTTTTAAAGTACCTACTGCTTTGTATTACTCTCCTTAGTTCTTAACATTTTTCCCCTATGGATTTTCTGCTGATAGTACAGGAATGGATGTGGTTGACATTTCATTCAAGCGCCTGCTTTGTATTACTCTCCTTAGTTCTTAACATTTTTCCCCTGTGGGTTTTCTGCTGATAGTACATGAATGGATGTGGTTGACATTTCATTCAAGCGCCTGCTGATAGAAGTTGTTTAAAGAATCTAATTTAAATTTTCATGCCTTAACCTTACAAGTTCAATTTAACAGAAGTTATTTCAAGAATCTAATTTATTTTTTTATGCCTTAACCTTACAGGTTTGCAGAAGATGATGGACCAAGCAGCAACAATAATAAATAAAACTATTTTCCTATTAGCTATGCATCTTTTTGGGTTTTCTATATGTTATGCACTTTGTTGGTACAATACAAATAACATATGGACTTAACTTAATCTTATATATTTCAACTTCCCTTGCCTTTTTCGGCCCGCCGCGAAGCGCGGGTCCTTAACTAGTATAGATATGAAGAATCAAAAAAACCCCACATCAAAAAAGCAACCTTAATTCTCAATTTTTTTTTAAAAAAAAATCCTCACCTTTTTCCCTCTTATGTTTGAGTTTGTGGTTCTTGGGGAGGAAGCAACAAGCCAAAGTACCCTCTTGGCCTAACAGGAGACTACAACCACTTCTCTAGTTCTCTTTTGAGACTTCAACTATTAAGGTTTGGGGAGGGCTTGGGAAGGCTTTCAAGTTTGAATATTAGGGTTTGAGTTATAAAAATATATGTCTTTTGGTTTGGGTTATAAAAGTGTAAGTATTTTTTTTGGCCTTTAGATTCAGATCTAATGGTTTGAATTTTTTTATACATTATATCATATTAAATTTGTTCGGGTTCGGGTCGGGGTCGGGGTCGGGGTCGGGTTCGGGTTCGGGTTCGGATTTTTTTAAATATCCATATCCAAACCCGAATCCGTTGGATTTTTTCTTTTAATATCCATATCTGAATCCATATCCATTTACATCGGGTAAAATCCGCTCCCTTCGAATTTGGATTCGGATAAAATTCGTGTATCCGTATCCATTTACATCCCTAATCATAATATGAGTCAACCAATTGCATGGTGTACATCACACACTAATCAGATGCATATGTAACATGCAACCAAAACCCAAATTTTGAATAGCTACTTTCTGGGCACCATTTAACTTGTCGATACATAACCCAAAACGCCTTGGAAAATATGTAATATTTATTCTTTTTTTTTTCAACATCCTAAAAAATTGAAAAAAAAATAATAATGAAAAACTAAGAATGCAGTTAGCATAATTTTATAAAATAAAAGAGAATTTAATCATCAAATTATCCAAAAAATAAAAAAAGATTAAAATAATACTACACACCTTATTCATCATAATTTTGTTTTCTAATCCATTAGCCATCACATATTATTTCCAAAACTAAAAAAATAAATATCTTACAATCTGATAAAATTTTAAAATTTCCAACCTTCGAAATATCACTACTTGAATTCTTTGCGCATTTGTTTTCTATTATTTTGGATATTTCTTTATTTGTTTTTTTTAATAGAACATTTATAACAATCCTAAAACCCCCTACATCAATGGACGCAATCAAATCATAGTTAGAAAATTCGCGAATAATTCGTGAATTATTCACGAATTATTGAAAATCCGAATTAAACGGTCCGTTTACGAATTTTTGCAAAAATACGGAATTATTCGCGAATTTTTGAAGCCAGCCGAATTATTGCCGAATTATTCGCGAACTATTCGCGAATTATTCCCGAATTATTGAAAATTTAAATAAAATAAATATAGATTATTTTATATTTTATATTTAAATATGAGTTTTTTGTTCATTCGCCCTAAAAAAAATATTTATATATTTTATAATTAATTATGGGCTATTTTAATTTATTTCTTATTTGATTGTTTATATGCCATATTGTATAATAATTATTGAATTCATTTTTTAAGCCGAATTTTTCAACGAATTAAAAAATTAGGAGACGAATTTTATCCGTATTATACTCGTACCGAATTTTTGCCGAATCCGAATTAACTAACTATGAATCAAATACTGTATACTCCCCAACAATATATCCTACCTATGGACGAAAAAAATATTTTCTTTCCAATAACAGAACATGAAAATGTATTTTTCAGTGATAAGTCTTCTACATTTTTCAGTGATAAGTCTTCTTCATGAAAAAATGTAGAAATATTTTACGGAAAAGAAAACACACCATAAAGCTCTTACTATTGAATCGATAATTATTTAATAGCAAGAGAGAATACAAAGTAAATAGAAGATAACTTATGAAAAAAAATTGATAGCGTAAAAACATAAAAATCACAAGTATGAACTCTTTAAAATTGAAGCAAATATTCATTATTATTACCAAATAGAATAATGTATCATTATCACCCTAAAAATTGAAACAAATAATAATACAGTTATAAAGGTGAAAAAATAAGAATACGGTTAGCATAGTTTCATAAAGTAAAAGTGATGGTAGATCATCAAATTATCCCAAAAAAAAAGTTTGATATAATAATGCACACCTTATCCATCATAATATTATTTTCTAATCTATTAGCCATCACAAATTTCAGAAAATTATTAATGTCAAAACTAAAAAAATAAATATCCTACAATCTGATAAAATTTTAAAATTCTCAGCCTTCAAACTAAAAAGAAAAAAAATAGCAAACTAAATAAAAAAATCTAAATTTTCTTTTTTCTTTTTAAGAAAAAGGGATTTAAAAAGTAGTAGGTATGGAAAGAAAATTTAATGCAGCATAGTTTTCTAAAATTAAAGTCATTTGTAATATATAAACAATTAAACAAAGAGAAAAATTACCTTTGAAGACTATAATTAAATTGGAATATTTAAAATTTATAATCTATCCAAAAATAAAAAATCTAATATTTGGGAGAGTTTCTTTTTTTGATTCATTTGTCGATTCATTATAGTCGAGGCCGTCACCCTTAAGTGTTGCCATGGTCGGCAACGTTGGAGCCACCGCCGAAGCCCTCGTAGAGTACCCTCAAGAAGGCCTTGACCGCGCCGACACTACAGAGGTGCCCAAATATTGCATCACCAGGAGATTTTTTTATTAAAGGCATGTTTGGTTGACCGAAAGTGAAGCACCGAAAGTGACACTTTTAAAAAGTGACATCTTATCGGTTGTTTGGTTTGCGAAAGTGAATATGAAAGTCACTTTACAAAAATGAGCCAATAAAGTGAGTTATAACTAATGAAGGGAACCTCCAGGTGATGCAAGTCATACTTTTTTGACTTCGGCTCAAAAAATTCGGTAGTCATCGAAAGTGAAAGGCTTAGCTAAAAGATTATATTTGGTATTTTAATCTTTGAATTTATTTTTAAAGTTGAATTTTACTTTAAATTTGAATTAAAATCATGATCATATTCTGAATTTTATTTGTAAACTCAAATTCAACATAAAATTTTTAAATTCAAATTTGTGAGTTTATATTTAAATTTAAAATTTAAAATTTTTATTTTTATTTAAATTTGAATTCTAGAATTTAAATTTAAATTTAAGAATTTAATTTTAAATTTAAGAATTTAAATTTTAATAAAATTATTTTTAGCTAGAGGTCAAACTGTAGAGTTCAAACTGAAGTTCTTAGCTAAAAGTAATTTGATTAAAATTTAAATTTTGAAGTTAAAATTCGAATTCGAATTCAAAATTAAATTTGCTAATTATATTTAATTTTAGTAATGAGTTTCAGTTTGATTTTTGAATTCAAATGTTCAGTTTGAATTGTGCTTTAAACTCAAATTTAAATTTAAATTTAAATATTAATTTAAATTGTGAATTCATATTTGACTTAAGAATTTAAGATCAAAGAATAAATTAAAACATGATTCAAATTATAAATTCAAATTACGAATTCAAATTTGAATAAATGTTTTAATTTCTATGTTGAATTTTTATTTTAGAATTTAATTTCAGTTATGAATATCAACTTAAACTTAAATTCAAATTGTAAATTTAATTTATGTCTTAAATTTTAATTATAAATTCAATTCTGATTGAGGTTTAAATTTAAATTTAAAATATAATTTTGAATTCTAAATATAAATATAAATATAAATATTATTGTGAGTATAAGTCGTTTGTTTATCCTCTTTATTATAATTAAGAATCAAAATTACAAAACTATAGTTTTTCATGTTTCATTTTGTAGCAAACCAAACAATCGAACTAAAAAGTACTTTTGTAAAAATCACTTTTGCAAAAATAATTTTTTTCATTTCAGCCACTTTCGGACAACCAAACATGCCTTAAACGGAGAGAAAAGAGAGAGAAAAAAAGATATCTAAGGATGGAGAGGAAAGATAAAGAGATAGAAAAAAAAAATAGAGAGAAAAGAGAGATGTTAGATCTGTTAGGGACAAATTACTTAATTACCCCCGTATCAAAAGACCAAAATACCCCTCTCTGGGGTACCTAGTAATTGGTACCTCTCTCAAGGTGACCTGCTATATTGCAGGTCACAACTAAATAAAAATTAAATCTACGCCATAAAATAGGAATGACTGGACAATATTAAAAAATAAAAAAATATAGGAGCACTTCTCTCTCTCTATATATATGAATTGAGTACCTTTGCTTTTAAAAATACTAAGTCATTGGTGCATGTAGGTTTTTGGGCCTTAGATGAAAGGATGATAATGGTGCCCTAGGGTTGACTGGGTAGTGGCCTGGTGGAGTAGCATGATCTAAGGGGTGGAATTGGTCAAAGGGATATATATATGGGAAATAACTGAGCAACGGCAGACGGAATTATAAATAAACAGAACGCGCATGCCAAAGGTCTTTTCCACGTGAACCAAGAGACCACTGCAATTTTTAATTTCTTTTCGTTCCTACATTTACTGCTTTCTTTAGGAGTAGTTCGTTATCCTAGATTTTTTTTTGCATTAAGAGATCAGTAGCTTGTAGAGCTTATCTTGTGTAACAACCCTTGTATTTCAACTCTTTCTTATCCAATAAAGACAAATTGCTCGGCTCATTCCAGCCGAGTCTTGAATATAGTGGCGAGTGAATTCGGTTGAGCCGATCCCTCCTCAACCGATCGCTTGATTCTGTCAGCAGCGCATTCGAGAATCATATTCAGGAGCCGACCCGAATCCCGACTGGCTTCCCCCCGAGGGGGCTCTTGACTCGGTCAACGATTTCATATTCAGGCCCGAGTATTCGGCTTGCAACAGCCCCCTTAAAATTTTAAAAATATTTTCAGAAAGGTACGGCGGTAATGGAGAGAGCAAAATAACCAAATTATCCTCACTTTTTCTATAAGAAGAAAAAATATAATTTTTAATATAATCATATTATTTTAAAGGGAAGGATATTTTCGGTATAAATTATTAGCAATTAACGAAATAGTGATGGAACCTGACGGAGGGGGCTAAATATAACAACTTGAAAAGTTGAGAAGGTAAAATATAAATTTTTAAAAGTCAGAATGTAAAAATGAAAAAAACGTGTATTTATTAAAACAAAATTCTATAATTTAGCTTAAATTATATTTTATCCGACGAAAAAAAAAAAATCAATATCAAATCCGAAGTTACGAACACGACTCGCGAATCCGATTTAGAAAACAGTCGGGTCAAACTCAATTACGGCCCACGACAAACCCTACTACCCCTCCCCCCCCCCCCCCACTCTCTCTCTCTCTCTCCCCGCAAACTCCTCCTTCCCCCAAACACGCTCTCTCTCTCTCTCTCTCTCTCTCTCTCTCTCTCCCCCCCCCCCGATTGGATTCTTCGTGCATCCCAATTCTCTCGGATCGGGTCGGGTGAGTCAAATATTTCTACGATCACTACCTGCTTTACTCTTCTCCATTCCGATCTCCACTGTTTTTTTTTTTTTTTTTTTTGTTCAAATTTTTTTTGTTGAGCAATTTATAGATCTAATAATCGGTGGTTCTCTTTGTCACAGATCAGTCAACGGAGATGTCATGAACTATGCATTGGGGGCTTCCACTTCCAGTTTGGATCGAAGCCAGCGGATGCTTCTTTGAAGTATGAGGAAAAATTTGGGCCTGGGGTCATCATCATCAGCGAGGGCTTTCAGCGACAGAAGGTGGCTTCTCCCCTTCTTCGCCAGCCTGCTGGTCTCCCTCACCCTCTTCCTGGCCACGATTTCCGGCCTTTTCGCGCCGCAGTACGCCGGGGACGACTCCCTCCTGCTGGACGTAGCTTCTCTTGTAAACTTGGACGACGATTCCGACGGATACGACGGGTACTCTGCGGAGTCGGAGGCCAGGAGCAAGAGCACCCCGAACGAGCCTCCGGATGCGCCGCGGATCGCGTATCTTATCACCGGCACGAAAGGCGACGGCCAGAGGATGAAGAGAGCCCTGCAGGCCGTGTACCATCCGAGGAATCAGTACGTTCTGCACTTGGATCTGGAGGCCCCTCCGAGGGAGAGGATAGAGCTGGCCACGTACGTCAGGGCCGATCCCACGTTCGCCCGGATCGAAAACGTCCGCGTGATCGCGAAGGCCAACTTGGTCACCTACAAAGGACCCACGATGATCGCCTGCACCCTCCACGCCGTCGCGGTCCTCCTGAAGGAGAACTTGAAGTGGGACTGGTTCGTAAATCTCAGCGCCTCCGACTATCCTCTTATGACTCAAGATGGTCAGTATCCGTGAACGCGGTACTTCTTTTGCCCGATCTTCTATATCGGCGCGGTACAGTCGCCGTACCGATGACACAGCTTAAAACTCTATATTCTTTTACATTAGTAAGTGATTTCCTCGATAATAAGCTCAAAAGATTCGATAAAGATACATAATGAGCAATTAGAGTATTTTGCTGCCATTATGTGTCGGCACACACGTAACTAACCAAAATATTTAGTCAGTAGAACTCCTAATGATTTTTTATTATCTAGAAAATTGTGGTAAGATCTTCAACAAAGCAAAATCATGCAGCAGAGGACAATGCAGTTTTGGCGAGCAAATGTACTCGACATCTTTCATACCACAGTAACTAAGTGAACTCACAAGCTGTGTTTCATATCGTAGTCTTAACAAGTCCGTTCGCAATTAGCTGAGGTGCCAAAGAATGTGGAAAACCTAATAATATTTATGCAATTCTGCGATCTGCTGGTTAGCTGCTGCTGCAGTAGGAACATTGTGATATCTCCTGTGGCATGGAAAATGGAAACAGAACTAGAAATCAAAAGGTATTATCGTAAGAACATTTTTGAAACACACTAGGTTAGGCCTTGTTTGGTATTGTTTCTGTTCCTTGTGTTTTCGTAAAACACAGTCATGCAATAAAATGTGTGGATGATGGACGGTTGAATGCTTGCTTGTAGTCTATACATTTATCGGGTTTGTTGGGCCCAAAAAAAAAAAAAGAGGTAGTAAATCTTTTTTTTTTGTTTTTGTTTTCCCTTCTGTAAGATGCCTCCTTTTGGCATCCGGCTGAGTTGCATTGCAAGCTAGCCAACGACGACAGGAGTAGCGAAGTCCACCCGACATCACTAATACCAAACAAAGCCTTGACATGATATTTTATAAGACTGAACTCTTCGTTCATCCGTTATACTAATATTGGTCATATTTTGCATAACTAAATAGCCCATGAGTAGTAATATATTCGAGCATTCATTTCAAAAGTAGGCCTTCCTCATTGAGCTACAAATTTTGCTGTGACTTACAGTGTAACTATTTCTGTGCAGATATACTTCACGTGTTCTCTTCTTTACCGAGAAATCTCAATTTTATAGAGCACATGCAGATTGCGGGGTGGAAAGTGTAAGACGAACTATTCAGCATTTTATTTCTTTCGCTTGTAGCGATCGATCATACTTTGTTAGTTCGAATTGTGAGTTTATCTTGAACAATGCAGGGGCCAAAGGGCTAAACCAATCGTTGTAGATCCAGGCATTTATTTGTCCAAAAAATTCGACATCGTTGTGACTACCGAACGTCGGGAACTGCCAACATCTTTCAAGTTATACACTGGTAAGCTATTTGAACCCGCTGCTATGAAACTTCTGCCCATCCTATTTTGTGTGGTGTAACAGAACTTCTGATTATTCTGCTATATTTAAAGTTCTCAAAGCTATACGTCTTTTTACGCTTAATAATTGAAAATAATGGATATGATGAACACCAAAAGACATTCCCTTAGAAAAACTGTAGACAGCGGTAGGGCCGGAATTTTTGTAAACATGCGGACTGAGACTGTGGAGTTAAGTGAATAGAGCATAATACATGCTTAGATTAATGCTAAACTCAAGCCTCGTGAAGCTTGCTTGACTCGAATATGGATTATTATTATGTCATGGTATTCCCCCATGCCAAAGCGTATTGTCACGGCCTTAGCGTTTTTGTTCGCAAAGCCCGTGCGGCGCCCGCCTTCCTGCTCGAAGATGGGCAAGCCTTGCTCCTTGATGCTCGTCGGGACCTCCGCGCCCTACGACTAAGTATGCAAGAAGGAGAGAAGAGAGAGATAGAGGTTTAACCCAAAAAAAACTAAGTACTCCACTACTTAGAAAAATAGGATTACAACACACACATACACATTCTCTCCCTCTCTACAATGGCCTTAGCCACACCCCTATTTATAAGCTTAGAGATACAATGAACCTAGTCACCATAACTCACCCACTAACTCACACATGAATGCACATAATGGCCCTCATAACTCACCCACTAACTCACACATGAATGCACATAATGAGCCCTCATCAATGCTTAGCCAAAGAGAATCTCATGCCTCATAGGAGTTTTCTAAGGCTTTATGGTAGCATAATGGCAGCAATTTTCTCTCCCAAAGTGGGCTGGATTCGGGTCCTCGACAACCCGTTTGCAACCCGCTTCGCTAGTGGAGTTGGGCCAAGGACCGGGCTGCGCAGAATTTTTTCTAAGTCCCTGACACTCTCCCCCACCTAACGCACAGACGCCCTCGTCACGCGCCGTCCGCTCGCAGTCCGCCGTGTCTTCGCATCAGCTCCTAGTGCCTTGCTCCTCTGAGCGCAAGCACCGGCGAGCTCGCTGCGAGAAGAATTTGCCGAGGGTGCATGTCCTCCGCGACACGCACACGCACTCCGCCAAGCTGCAGAACTCACCTTGGTCCCCGCAGGCTCCTTGACAGAATGGCTTGCACCTAGTTTGGGCGATGGTTGCTTCAGCGCCGCATGAGACTTGACAGTCTCCCCGCTGCTCAAGCCCTCCTCCTCGAGGCCCCCAGCCTTCTTGCGCTTCACCTCCTTGCAAAGCTGCAGGGCTGTTAAAGTTTGGTCCGTCGTCGACTCGCCCCGACACATCGGAACCATGCACGGCGCTGACTCGTCTAGGAAGCTCAGCACCCACAAGTGTGGCATGGGCGCCGCCTTCGACGAAACGAGGAAGTCTATCCCGAGGATTACTCCGAAGTCGTCGAGCGGCCCAACAGTGAGATTGGCTTTGCCCCTCCACGGGCCGATGGCTATCTCCACGTCCTTTGCAACTCCTGCGATTGGACGCGCCACAGAGTTGACAGCCTTGATGCGACTTGCATCCTTCTCGAGCTTGAGGCCCAACCGCTTGGACTCCGCCTTCGCGACGAAATTGTGTGTTGCGCCGGTGTCGATCATCGCCCGCGTGCTCCTCCCGTTGAGGATCACATCGACGAACATGAGCTCCCTTCTGCGGAGCTTGTCGCCGCTAGGCTGACCGCGAACTGCGTTGACGAGCCTTAGCGCGCCCATCCTCGGCAGCTCGACCACATCCTCGCCCTCCTCGGCTTGGACCGCAGCAACCTGCTTACCTTTGTGGTTGCTCCTGTTTGGGCAGTCCCGCGCCCAATGGTTCTCGCCGCACACATAGCACGAGATCGTTGTAGGCGGCGGGGCTGAATTCTGCCCTTGCCTCCTCGCTTCGTAGTTTGGCTTGTGCCCCTTTGCGTCCCCTGGATCGCGGTGCACTCCCCCACCTTTGGCCTCGCTCGCCTTCGATGGTTCACCCCGATCACCCTCGGTTCGCTCCCGCTCGGGCAACTTCTCCGCCAAAGCGATCGCGGAGTTCAGATCCTTGACACTTCGCCCCACGAGCTCTTCGTTCGCCCATGGTTGAAGTCCGTCGAGGAAGAAGAATAGTCGATCCTCATCGGCCATGTTGGTGATCGCCAACATTAGCTTGGAGTATTCCTGGACATACTCCTTCACGGTTCCTGAATGTTTGAGCCGTCGAAGTTGCCTCCGCGCAAGATATTCGACGTGCCGGGGTAGAACTGCGCCTTAGCTCGCGCATGAAATCCTCCCAAGACTTCAACTCGCATTGGCCCTTCGCGGCTTCTGCGGAACGCCGTCGCCACCATAGCATAGCGTCGTCGGCGAGGTACATCGATGCGATCTGGACCTTCTCGTCCTCGTCGTCCACACGCAGCGCCTTGATGTAGCGTTCCATGTGCCACAAGAAGTTGTCGATGTCCTTCTCGTCGCGAGTACCCCTGAAATTTTGAGGCTCAGGGACACGTACCTTTGAAGCAGACTCTCTTTGTGGTTCAGGACCACGCGCCACCAATTTTTCAAGGATCGCTACTCGCGTTTTGAGATCCTCGATCTCGTCAGCTCGAGGAAGAAGTTCCTCAACCAGCTTCTTCCGCTCCTCATCACGACGAGTGATGTTGCCTTGAAGCTTTTCGAGTTCGCCTCGAAAGGTCGCCATCGCAGTAGCGATGCTTTCTCCCATGCTGCGGACTTCGTCATTAAACGAGTTAAAAGATTCAGCCATTTCGGTGTACCTTTCACCTATTTTCGACATGACGTCCTCCAACAGCGCAAGGCGGTCCTCCAACGGTGCGGCCTCCCTCGTGAGAGCCCTCGGCTCCCTGCTCTGGCCCCGCTTGGAGGGCTGCCTTGGAGGGTCGCCTCCAACGTCGACAACTCCAGCATCGGACGTTGACATGGTTCCTTGCTCGAACCGGCTCTGATACCAACTGTCACGGCCTTAGCGTTTTTGTTCGCAAAGCCCGTGCGGCGCCCGCCTTCCTGCTCGAAGATGGGCAAGCCTTGCTCCTTGATGCTCGTCGGGACCTCCGCGCCCTACGACTAAGTATGCAAGAAGGAGAGAAGAGAGAGATAGAGGTTTAACCCAAAAAAAACTAAGTACACCACTACTTAGAAAAATAGGATTACAACACACACATACACATTCTCTCCCTCTCTACAATGGCCTTAGCCACACCCCTATTTATAGGCTTAAAGATACAATGAACCTAGCCACCATAACTCACCCACTAACTCACACATGAATGCACATAATGGCCCTCATAATTCACCCACTAACTCACACATGAATGCACATAATGAGCCATCATCAATGCTTAGCCAAAGAGAATCCCATGCCTCATAGGAGTTTTCTAAGGTTTTATGGTAGCATAATGGCAGCAGTTTTCTCTCCCAAAGTGGGCTGGATTCGGGTCCTCGACAACCCGTTTGCAACCCGCTTCGCTAGTGGAGTTGGGCCAAGGACCGGGCTGCGCAGAATTTTTCCTAAGTCCCT
Organism: Puya raimondii; assembly: GCA_016920855.1. Classification (NCBI taxonomy): domain Eukaryota; kingdom Viridiplantae; phylum Streptophyta; class Magnoliopsida; order Poales; family Bromeliaceae; genus Puya; species Puya raimondii. Next base: position 92,347,707 of record JABWPP010000049.1, read on the forward strand.
GACAGTATACTGTTGTGAAACTTCGTACGGCAAATGGTGCCGCTAGACTGCAACCTCGTGTCGACACAGAAAAATCCATTCAAAGCTTTCTAAATGTGGTGTTTAATATAACCACTTCTGCTTTATTGATTGATTCGCTCTAAGTGGTAGATTTCAAATATTTACCCACTATTTGTCACTAATTCCATCAGGAAGCTTATTAACTGGGGAAATCATTCTTGCTGAAAAGTTACCTTTAAAAAAATATATCAAATGAAACTCTCCAAAGAAAGAGAAACAAGGGAATCTAAAGCACTTTTTAAAAGGAAAAAAAAAAAAGAAGATAGCAAAAGGTGACTTTTCGCAGAAAGATAATCAAAAGGTGTATTAGTAGTGCAAAAGTACTTGCTCAAGATATAATCGTTCTATGCTATGCCATAGGGAGGTGTAGTTTTGGTGCTGCGTCAGGTTAGATACAGGAGTTATATCCCAAGACATAAATATTGATCCATGTAAGGAATGTCCCTGCCTTTAAGCTATTTTATGCACCTCCTCATCTCTTATCTTGTTATTCAGGTTCGGCTTGGGTGATGCTGACCCGATCCTTCCTCGAGTACTGCATATGGGGATGGGAAAATCTCCCTCGGACCATCCTAATGTACTATGTCAACTTCATCTCCTCGCCTGAGGGGTATTTCCATACTGTGATCTGCAACTCCGAAGAGTTTCGGAACACAGCAATCGGCCACGACCTGCACTACATTGCCTGGGACAACCCGCCGAAGCAGCATCCCCTCTCCCTCTCCGCCAGAGACTTCAACAAGATGGTCAAGAGCGGTGCGCCCTTTGCGAGGAAATTCGCAAAGGATGACAAAGTGCTGGATAAGATCGATCGCGAGCTCTTAGGTCGGTCGGGCCAGTTCACCCCAGGAGCTTGGTGCGTTGGCGGATCGGACGGCGGGGCAGATCCGTGCTCCTCCAGGGGCAACGATTCCGTGTTCCGACCAGGTCCCGGAGCTGAGAGATTGGAGGAGTTGATGAAGAAGCTACTGTCTCAGGATTTCCGAAATGGAAGCTGTTCGTCGCTGGCTTACGATCAGCCAACAAGACGGTGGATTATTCCCTGACGGCATGCTTGCCTCTGCCGCTCCAACTGCGTTGTTCTCGAGCGGGAGCAAGTGCAGCATGACGCATGACTATTTGTACGCTAATTGATGATATATATATACATACTTATATGAATGGCATTGCCGCGTAATTCTGGGCTTACAGGTTTCATCTTTTCCTCTGTGATCTGGAGTTGCCATTACTACTGAGCTTATATTAGTCTGACTCAAGAGTGTTATTTAATTTTGGCAAAAAAAATGTATTGAGGATCCCTCGACTGCAGCCATTCTGAAATAGACTGCTACTCAACTATAATTTTCTGACGAAGGATGCTGTCAATTTTTTGTTTTTTTAAAAAATTAAGTAATTTTAGCTAAATAAATTGAAAATTTTATCAAATTAATTGATACTTGTGTCAAATTTTAATAGTTTAAAAAGTATTCTGCAGCGAAATACATTGAATTAATTAACTGATAATAGCTAATGCAAAGTTGAGTTTAATAAATGAGGAGTTTAACAAGACTTTTAAGATTAATTATTATTTATAAAAACTCAGTTTAAAAATTGAAGTTGAAAGTTAAAAAAAAGGCTAAATTACAGAAAACCCCCTATTAATATCCGTTTTTTTATTTTCTCCTCCTATCATTTAAAAACCTACACTTTGCTACTTTGAAAAATAAAAAATGTTCACTTTGCCCCCCGCCGGCAGTGTACTGTTAGGGTTCCTTTTATATCTTATTATTATATATTTTTATACCCAAAATACCCTCAGCCTCCTCCCATGCCGCCCACGCCGCCTCGCCCTACTCCGCCTATCTCAGATCGTCGTCTCTGATCAGAGCGTTACAAAATACTAGACATGGGGTTTCAATTGCAGGATTTGAGGCTTGAGTCGTCACTTCAATTGTAGGTAGTAATAGGCTGCACCTCTTTTTCAGAAAGAGCGAAGGAACAGCTTCTCTACCTATAAGTAGTAGAAGCTGCCAGTTTGACTGTGAGACCTCAGAATTTGAAATAGTCCTTCTATATATAAGATATAATATGAGTAAATTTCTTAACCCGGTTATAACTAGACCCAGAAGTTTAAGGTGGTGTTTGGATTGGGTACAAAAGGGGGGATAAGGCCTTATCCCCCGCTCTTGTACCCAAACACCAATTTTGGTGGATGGATAACCCGCTATGGGTGGGAACCTGGTTCCTCCTCTGCCAGAGAGAGAGAGAGAGATTTTTATTTTAAATTAGAATTTAAATTTTTAAATTTTTAAATTTGTAATCTCAAAATTAAAGTTTATAATTTTAAATTTAAATTTTGATATTTTAAAATTTGAAAATTTAAAATTTTAAATTTTATATTTTAAATTTAAATTTGGTCTTAAATTTAAAATTTAAAATTTAAAATTTGAGAATTTAAATTTTAAATTTCAAATTTTAAAATTTAGAAGTTGAAATTTTAAGTTTAAAATTATAAATGTAAAATTTAAAAATTCAAATTCAAATATAATGAGAGGGGTAATAATATTATTATTTTCTATTTATAACTACCCACTATTCTTCTTATTCCATCTTATCTATCTTAACGTTATTTTTCTTATTCTCGGAAACAATCTAATTTTCATCCAAACGTAAAATAGGTCTAGTTCTCACTTATATCTGAATTTATACCTATCACTGGAATAAGCAGTTCTTACTTATACCCGAACCAAACGAAGCCATGTATCGTTTGGTTCGGGGATAAGCAATTTTAGGCTATTCCTGGGATAGGTATAATTGTTAGGATAAGCAGGAATAAAATTAATTTTGCGTTTGGATGAAAATTAGGTTTTTCTCGGGAATAAGAAAAATAGTCTTTGATGGTTTGATTGGAATAGCGAGGATAAGAATAATCATAGTTTTAAAATAATGCTATTTTATCTAATTAATTAGTACAAAATATTAATTAAGTAATAATTCAACTTATTTAATCTACTAATTAATTATGAATATTGCTAAAAAAAGCTTAATATTAATTAATAAATTAATTGGTAATTAATAATTTAATTAATCACAAATAATTTAAAAATTAATAAATAAATTAGTTAATAATAGTCAGATAATTAATTAAGAAAATAATTAAATTACTCAAAATATTAATTAATTAATCAATATAAGTATTAGTTATTGACTAAGTATACTGAATGATTAATTAATTATTTAATTAACAAATTAATTAAAATAATGAATTAATTACTCAAATAATTAATTAAATATTTATTAGAGTAATAAATTAAGTAGTTAATTACTCATCTAGTTAATTAGTAAATAAATTAATATATAAAACATTAATTAAATAATATTTTATTATAAATCTAGCTTGGATATTTTTATTATTTTATTATTAATTAAATATATTATGTCTATATAATTTATGTTTAACTAAATTTATAATCTTAATTAAGTTTGGTATTAAGCTTGGAATAGCGCTATTCCGCCAAAAGGGTGGAATATTTAATCTCAGCTATTCCGGAATAACCGAGAATAGTAAAGTTTGACCGGAATAAAATATTTCGGCAAAAAATCATCCCGTTTGGCGGAATAGCGGGAATAACTAAAGTTATCCCCGCTTAACCCCCCAACCAAATGGGGCTTAAGAGAATTAAGCATGCTAGGGCTATAGTAGTCTTAGAATAGATGACCTCCTAGAAAGCGGGGCGTCACAATGACAATAAAAAAATCTACAACCTCTAGCTATATTATGAAACCAAAATGGGCTTCTTGGTAGAGTTCTTAGTTATCAGGATTAAATACTAGAAATCGGGTTTCAAATTTTGGATTTGATGCTCCCTTTGTCAAATCGCTCCCTTTGTCAAATCAATTATAGTAAAGGTTACTTAAGCACAGAGCACAAGAAATTTGTGTGACAACCAGAAAAGATCTTCAACCTCTAGCTATATAAAGAAACCAAAGTGGACTTCTTGGTAGAGTTATTGTAAAAATCTCTTTATTCTTACAGTAGAAATAAATCTTGTAAATATTTTGATTTGAAACCTCTAAATAACTCTTTCAAAAACGCATGCAAAAATCAACAACAAAATATATAGAGATAAAAGAAAAAAAAGTTTAGATAAGGTCTGTTGGTCGAGACTATCCTAAAAGTAAGAATGTCTTTCCACGTGCGAGGCTCTGACGATCACTTCTGGCGATACAACGACCACGAGCTACCCCGTCGGCACAGAGAGAACCAGGTGGGCTCTTAGAGATCCAACAAGAAGAGTAAATAATATAAAGAAAATTAAAGTTCAGAAAAGTATGTTGAAGCTCAGAGTATATAGAATCTCTCTCCATATAAACTGGGGTGGCCAATAGGCATTGCAGCCATAAGGTTGCCCAAAGGCACAGCCGCTGCTGGCAGCCAATAAGGTGTAGGGGTGGAAACGAGCCGAGCTCGAGCGAGCTTACCTAAGCTCAAGCTTGACTTGAAATTAATTTCGAGCCTAAATTTAGGCTCAAGCTTGGCTTGAAATCAATTCGAGCCGAGCTCGAGCGAGCCTGACTTCGAGTCGAGCGAGCTCGAGCCCTAAACGAGCCGCTTGAAATTCTTAACATCGTGCAATCTATAGTTTAATTTTTATAAAACATTATCTAAAATTTGATGTAAAAAATGTCTAATAATTCAACATACAAAATGAATGCATGAAATACGATATTATAATATTTAGAAAAATTAGGAAAATCAATTCTGCGAGCAAGTGAAAAAGAGAGAGAGAGCAATTAGAGTAGAATTTTGTTGGTTTGATTTTGTGGGCGCAATAATCCAAACTCTATATACATATGATTAAAATACAAAATATATATTATATATAATTATATATATATAGAGTTCGACTATTATACTCTTATAAGTATAGACCCCTTTATATTCATAAGTTTTCGATCGTTAGATCTACCTTTTGACAATTTTTATCCGTTAAATCATGTACTATTCAACCAACCACCCACTCAATCCTAGGGGACCGTTATCATCCTAATCGCACATCCCTTCATCCAACGACCGAAAATTTATAAGTATAAAAGGGTCTATACTTCTAAGAGTATAATAGCCCTAGCATATATATATATATATATATATATATATATATATATATATATATATATATATATATATATATATATATATATATATATAAAATTAGGCTACTATATTATTAATAGTACCAACCGATTGCTATTAGATTTTCGACCCTTGGATGAAAGGATGTGCGGTCAGGATGATAGTAGCCCCCTAGGGTTGAGTGGATGACTAGTTGAATAGTATGATATAACGGATGGAAATGACCAAAGGAGTAGATCTAACGGCAAAAAACTCGATAATACCAAACGCTTGGTACTATCGATAATATAATAGTTGAACTCTATATATATAGGTAGATCTAATGGCAAAAAATTCGATAGAACAAAGCGCTTAGTATTATCGATAGTATAGATAGTATAGTAGCCGGACTATATATAGTCCGGCTACTATGCTATCGATAGCACCAAAACGCTTGGTGCTATCAAAATTTGTGTCGTCAGATCTACCCCTTTGACTATTTCCACCTATTAGATCATACTATTCAACTAATCATCCACTCAACCCTAGAAAATCACTATCATTCTAAACGCACATTCCTTCATCCAAGAATCGAAAACCTAATAGCAAGTGGTTGATACTATTAATAGTATAGTAGTATAATTATATATATATATATATATATATATATATATATATTTCGAGCTTTTCGAGCCTAATTCGAACGAGCCCAGTAATACTCAAGCTTGGCTTGAATTAATTTCGAGCCTAAATTTAGGCTCAAGCTTGTTTGAAATTAATTCGAGCCGAGCTCGAGCGAGCCGAATATCGAGCCGAACGCGAGTCGAACACGAGCCGGCTCGCTCATTTGCCAGCCCTAATAAGGTGACATAGGTCCAACGGCTACTTTGACCATTCACATTCTTAGGCACTACTACATGTTTTGAGTTTTTCATGTGAGACTAAATTCATATGTAATAATTTATGCACGGGCTCCCAGGTAAAAATTATTTTATATTGGGCCATCCAGGAGGCCTACGAGCCAAAATAAAATTTTAAATCACACTTTCAAAATAAAATACCAACAGGACTTATATTCATTGGCGATCCCAACTAGCACCCGACTCTGTCTTGTATTATATTTTGAGCTTGGGTCTGGGTTTAGCAGATGTATAACTCTCTCCGACCCAAAACTGATTTAATAATTGATTAAAATCTATTTTGAAGTTAAAACTATTGATTGGACACTGTTTGGTTCGGGTACAAAGGGGGAGTAAGTCCTTATTCCACCCTTTATACCCAAACACCATTTTGGAGTAGGGGGAATAGTAGTTCCCCTTTTGGGGGAATAAGCTGGTATGAGGGTGGAACAGTTATTCCACCATTCCCCCCTGGAACAAGCTTGTTTTTAAGTGAGAATAAGCTTAATTAAAGTCTAAATCTAATTTTAATTATGGTATTGCATCATTAATTATTCTAATTAATGTATTTAAGTCATTATCTATTGCTTAAATAGTAAAGTAATTAATTAATTTATTATTTATAATTAATTAGCTAACTAACTAATTTTTTTATTTATGATGTTTATGCAATATTTAATATTTATGTTGATTAACTAATTAACATTTTGACTAATCTAATTATTTTATTAACTAATTATCTAACTATTAAATAATTATCAACTTAATTTATTAAATTACTTATGGTTAATTACATTATTAATTAACAGTACTCAGTATTCATGATTAATTAATTAGTTAATTAAATAAGTTAAATTATTATTAAATTGTCACGCCCCGGGCCAGTTTTATAAGCGGAAATACGTGTCATTTTTTTTTGAAAGCCTAGCCCGCGCCACGTACAGACCCGCCACAAATACAGGGCCCACTGTCCACACGGACAGAGCTTCTCCTGTATTTGCACGGCGTACACAACATACAAACATGATCACAACCACCATTCAGTCATCACACAAACCACAACAACACAATAAGGTTCATACAACTACCAGTCCTTAAACCTGTATGAATCTAAACAAATCCTTAGGCGAAGGATGATGCGATGCACAAACAACAGATCATTTTATAAAACTGCTCCTTACCCAGAAGCTTTATTTGAAACCCTAATCTCAAGCATTTAAGGATCATTTGAAAATCGTTCTCCACACGAGAACTCTCTTTTGAAATCCCAAAAGCCGATCGATCGGAAATCCATTCGAAAACCGTTTCCCACACGGAAACCTCAGTTTTAAAAACCGCTACCACGAGGGGTAGAAATCCGAGATACACAATATTAAGCCATAATTAAAGATCTAGTAAGCAACGTCATCCATAATGTCTAAGCATGCAATCAACACATGAAAACCAAACCATATTCAAACATGCAAGACAATCAACCAAAGTGTAACTGAACCACATCCACAACTAACTGATAAAGAGATAAAGGCGATAACCAATCTGAAGGGAGAAACCTCACAAGTCGGGACCTCTAATACCACTAACTAAGCGTGCCTCGCTGCGTCCCGACTCCCACCAACCTGCTCACCTGAAAACAACAACGATGGCGGGGGGTGAGAACATGTAAACATGTCTCCCCTCCCAGTGGTTACCGCAAGCCGACGAAGGCGATGTGTACACACCGGCAATAGGGTCAACAAATAGATGGATAAGGTAAATAGTAGCACAAATAAGTATGAAGCTGACATACAACTGAACAACTATGCTACTGCAAGTAAGATAACATATGCATCAACAGTGATAACCACAAATGTATACCCAATCCATAGGCCACCGGGACGGATCCCTGGCACTGTCACTACCTGCTCAACTATCGGCACAAAACCTGCAAAACGCACAGCGTCGAGGCTCACGGGTCGACTACACGCGACCATTTTTCGAAAAAGATGACCCAAACGGTGGATCAGACCGCTGGCATACGTGAGGTGCTAGAAGAGCTGTGACGATCGATGCGAATGCTCAATCCACAGAACGGCAACGAGCCGTGAAGCAACTGATAAATCGAAATACGAGGATCGCTCGGAACAACAGGCGATCACCACCGACCAACGAGGTCGTCTCAATAATCATGCAAATAACAACTACTCTACTAAGGCAAGCACACATAAGTAGAGTCAACAGGAGTCAAGTGAACTAATAACGAAACGCAAGAGAAGGGATAGAAAGGTATCACCATAGTCCACTGAACCGACTCCGGATCGAAGTATCCACCTGTAGAAACGATAGAGCCTAACACCGACGGCTCTCGGGAACCACGACAGGACCTAGGAAAGACTCACAGGGTCAAGGTCCACCAAGTCGACACTAAACACATAGCGCTCACAATCCGAAACTGACGGATCGTCCGGAAAACCCACCGGGACGATCCCAAAACCACACCAAGCCCCAGAGGGGTACCAACAACCAAACCAAGTCCTTCGCTGTCCCCAAACACACAAAACAAGGTGACAGGACAGCGAGCACAAGCTCGGGGTCCCACGAACACCAACGCACCCGAAATAGCTTTTCGGGTTCCCGAAAAATGCCGATTTGGCACCGGAACCCTTCGTCACTCATCCGCTGTCCTCGAAACTTCGGGACAGCGATGAAGAACAGCCAACGAGGCTATACGACGAAGCCAAGTCACTCACGAAACCAGCAAGTGAGTCGCACGACTAAAACGCGCGTTCCGCCGACTATTTTATCGGAAAACGCACCAGAATTCAATCCGGATCTCCGCGAAGGGCGAAGAGGTTGGACAACTAGTCCACAGAGCCTCAAGGGTCATGCCCTTGCTACCCGCAGCATCACAACGCTGCCACAATCACAAGGTCCCTAAAACAAGCAACATTCACATAATAATAAGCATAAAGAAGGCCGTTTGAGCACTCCGTTCGTCCGCAAGACCTTCCGCAAGCACCAGCGGATAGGGAACGACGTAACGGAGGCCGTGCTCACAGCCCCACTGCGACAAGAACAGTCGCAGGGAACAACCCATAAAAATAGCACCCACATGCGATAATAAAGCCGACAAAGGCTAAACAGCGAAACAGCGCGTCAAAACAGTAAAATAAGGTGAGCACGGTGATCAGCGCGTCGCCGCGATCATCGTGCTCACCTTCCCGAGTTTCGGGAGGCAACAGGAAGCTCCAAGCCATGCATGCAGCCCAACCAAACCAAAAACAGCCCTGGTCGGAGCAAGCTTGCTCCGGCCGGCTGCCGGCCGACATGCAGCGCGCGCGGCGGCCAGGGTCGGACGCGGGGGAGGTGAGGAAGGGGGAGCTCACCTCAACCGGCGGCAGGAAGCGGCGGCGGCGGCGACGGTGCGGGGAGAGTGCGAGCTCTCGGGTAGCCAGGGCACGGCGGCGCCGGCAACAAACGGCGGCGGCGGCGGTCAGGACGGCGAGCACCGGCAAGAGGGGCTCGCCGGACGTCGGAAGGTAGGTGACCGCGACAGAAAAGGCCGGCGGCGGCGGCGGCTCAAGGCGCTCGGCCACGGCTGCCCTAGCAGCCCTAGCTGCACAGCGGCGGTTGCGGCGGCGCACCAGCGGCACGGGGGCGGCCGGGGAGGAAGGCGACGGCGGCGGAGGTCCTCCCGGAGCTGGCCGGAGGTCGCCGTGCCGGCGCTCGGCGGCGGCGGCTCGGGACCAACTCCCACTGCCCGCAGCAGCTAGCTGCGGCGCGACGGCGCACGGCAGCGGCTCCCGACGGCGGGGCTGGTCGCCGGCAGCTGTGCCACCTCAGGAGGACCTAGGGCATGGGTCCACCCTGGGTGCACACTGCAGGGAGAAGAAGAAGGAAGAAGAAGAAGAAAAAGAGAGAAAGCAAGGGTCTCTCTCTCCACTCACACACACTTAAACAAATGTACAAATGCAAAAAGCCCCTTGTAACTTGGGAAATTAGTCCCGAGTCCCTCACAGCATGCACAAAATGCACAGACACCCCTCCACACTCGATCTCACGCAAAACGGTGCGTGAAACAGGATCCAATTTGCGAAATGATCAAACATGCATTACGACCTCTCAGCGAAGAACTCGCGATATCTCACGATCCGACCGTCGCATGTGCGAACGGATTGCGCCATCGCGTTCAGCATTGCCGAGACATCGAATCTATTATTTTGGATCGTCAGAAACGAACTCCGAATTGCGACACAACCCATCCTCTCTCCTCCAACAGAACTCAAAACCAAAAATACACAAATAATACATATATATACGTATATATATACACACCTATACATACATATATACATATACAAATACCTATGCATACAAATACCTATGCATAGGGAGAGAAAACACTGAATTCAAATTCAAAAATTCCAAAAATTCGAATTCTCACATCACTCCCACCATACAAGAAGTTTCGTCACCCCTCTCGCAAAGCAGACTCCAGCTCCCAAGTAGCCTCACGCTCCTCGTGATTCGTCCACTGAACCTTCACATACTGAATGCTCCGGTTCCTCAACTGCTTCACCTCGCGGGCGAAAATCCTCAAAGGCACCTCGTCGTAGCTGAGATCCTCCCTCAGCTGAACCGTCGTCGGGCTGATCACGTGGGAAGGGTCGGGGATGTACTTCCGAAGCATGGACACGTGGAAGACATTGTGCACCCGAGCAAGACTAGAAGGAAGAGCTAATCGATAAGCCACCGGACCCACACGCTCAAGGATCTCGAACGGTCCCACGAATCGCGGACTAAGCTTGCTCCGCAATCCGAACCGCTTGATCCCTCGAGACGGTGACACCCTGAGCAGCACATGCTCACTGACCTGAAACACTAGGTCACGTCGTCGCTGGTCCGCGTAGCTTTTCTGCCGGCTCTGCGAAGTCAGCAGCCCCTGCCTCGCACTGTGAATCCTGGCCTCTGCGTCCTCCAACAAATCAGGCCCAATCACTCGACGCTCACCCACGTCATCCAAACAAATCGGTGATCGACAACGACGTCCATACAAAGCCTCGTACGGTGCCATCCTATGGCTCGCTTGGAAGCTGTTGTTGTAGGCGAACTCCACCAAGGAAAGGTACTTGAACCAACCCTCTCCAAAGTTCAAAATGCAAGCTCGGAGCATATCCTCGAGAGTCTGGATGACTCGCTCCGACTGCCCATCACTCTGAGGGTGGAAAGTTGAGCTGAAGTTGAGCTTCGTTCCTAGTGCCTGCTACAAGCTCCTCCAAAACTGAGATACGAAGCAAGAATCCATATCAGAAACGATCGACACTGGCACTCCATGCAGCCTGACGATCTCATCCAAGTAGAGCTGCGCCAGTCGATCCCGGGACCAAGTCATGTGTACCGGTAGGAAGTGAGCTGCTTTCGTCAGTCGATCCACAATAACCCAGATCGCATCGTGACCTCGCTGAGAACGAGGCAACCCGGTGACGAAATCCATGGTGATCTGCTCCCACTTCCATACAGGTACAGGCAACGGTTGGAGCTTTCCTGCTGGTCGCTGATGCTCAGCCTTCACTTGCTGACAAACCAAACACTGAGCCACATGCTGAGCTACGTCCATCTTCATGCCAGGCCACCAGAAACTCTGCTTCAGGTCGCGGTACATCTTCGTCCCTCCAGGATGAACGGTGTACGGCGACCGATGTGCCTCAGTCAAGATCTCTCGCCTCAAATCCCGATCACTGGGCACACACCACCATCCTCGAAAACGAAGGGAACCATCAGCGTGAATCGTGAAGTCACCATCTCTGCCCTGCTCGGCCTCTGCTCGCACTCTCTGCAAGTGCGGGTTCACCAGCTGTCCACTGGAAATCCGATCAGACAAGGTGGGCTGCACCACCAACGTCAACAGCTGTGCGGTAGCTCCATAAGGTAGGATCTCCGACTCTAGTCGACGAAACTCTTCCACCAAGCGCTCCTGGTCGGTGATCAAGAGAGACAGCTCCGCCGAAGGCTGCCTCAGGCTCAAGGCGTCCGCCACCACGTTCGCCTTGCCCGGAGGATACTGGATGGAGATGTCGTAATCCTTCAAAAGCTCAAGCCACCGTCTCTGTCTGAGGTTCAGCTTCTTCTGAGTGAAGAGGTACTTCAGACTCTGATGATCCGTGAACATCTCGCAATGCGCTCCGTACAGGTAGTGTCTCCAAAGCTTGAGAGCGAACACCACTGCTGCTAGCTCGAGATCGTGCGTCGGATAGTTCTTCTTGTAGTCCTTCAACTGGCGCGAAGCATACGTGATGACCTTCTCCTGCTGCATGAGCATGCAACCCAATCCTATCCGAGACGCATCGTAGTAGACCACAAAATCCTCACCAGACTGCGGCAATGCTAAGATAGAGGCACGAGTCAGTCTGTCTTTCAGCTCCTGGAAGCTCATCTGACAAGCGGGAGTCCACAGAAACCCCTCGCCTTTCCTCGTCAGCTTGCTCAAAGGGGCGGCGATCTTTGAGAAACCCTCAACAAATCGCCGGTAATAACCCGCCAAGCCGAGGAAGCTCCTGATCTCCGTCACAGAAGTCGGAACAAGCCAATCCACCACTGAGTCCACCTTCTTTGGGTCCACCGCAATACCAGACTGCGTCACGATGTGACCCAAGAAGAAAACTTCCCGAAGCCAAAACTCACACTTCTTGAGCTTAGCATAAAGCTTATGCTCTCGAAGCGTCAGGAGGACTCGTCGAAGAGATCGTCAATCCGCGGTAGAGGGTACTTGTTCTTCACCGTCACCTTGTTGAGCTCGAACTCATAATCAAACCAACGGAAAAAAAAATCCTTGCGAGTCCATCACTCTGGTGCACAGGGTTGCCATCACCAGTGATGCCAAACACCTGTCTCCAAGTGATCGGACACGCAATCCAAACCAAGATTTGCACGAAAGCTGTGACGAAAACCTTGTACGCAAACACACGCATAGAGACCTCGGAGCCAACAACTAGGCTCCCGACATTCGATCACTAAGACACCAAAACTCCTGGCAAAAACCGAGATCACCACACAAAACAAACCTTTTAGCTGAGTAAGGCACAACTACATAGTTAAAAGGCAACCAGACAATCCGGAGTCAAACCATCCGCAGTGATGGCAAATCAACTGCGCAAAACCAATCAAGGATTAGCTCAAGGCTCACTACGTGATCAGGGTCGACCACCACATAGCTTTCCCATAAGACGACCTATAGAGATTGTCTTGCAAGAGAAAGCACCGACCCCAACCAGACAGTCCCAAAAGGGATAGGGTATTCCGTCCTAACTTTTGACACTACGTTGTCTGCAGCCAACGTACTTATAAAAAAAAATGTGAAATATCCGAAGATCAAATGCCAACAACAAGTTGGCAACACCACAAATGTACCAGGCCAAACTAAACTCATAAGCTGGACCAAATTTCACGGAAGAATCACCGAATTAACGGAAATGCAAACCGCCCCACAAAACAAGGTTTGCTCTGAGCCAACTCCCTAGGAGTCTTCGGCTTCCAACAACAAACCGACGACCACACGCGACGTAGGGTCGCCAACCACACGAACCAAAGCGAAGGAAAAACAATTTCCAGCGTCGTCTAACCAACGTCAAATGCGGTGAGACCTCCAACAACAACCTGGAAGATCTCTCGACAACACGAAAGCCTACAAATACCACCTGAAATCCCATGACACACCAATTTAGGCGTTAGGATAGCCGCATACAATGTATGCACCAACAAAAACCTGACACCAAATAGTGTCCACTCAGTCTAGTACGCATCAGTTTGACGTAAGAACTAGCTAAAAGTCGAAAGACCAACACTGACGATTCCACCAGCAAAACGTCAGAGGGGTAGGCTTCACCGCCCTACCCAACAAAAATAGAGAAGGTAACACCAAAGTTGCGGTCGTCCAAAACCGCTACCAAAACCTTGGGCTACACTCTAGTAGCCCCTACGGAAGTCGCGATCGAAACCGCTTAAAGAACCGTCTTCGTAGAGACGCTCGCAGTGGCTCTCGTGCTCTACACAAAAAGTGGGGCCAGGGCAAGAACAGTCCAGACGACAACACAGATCCACCAAGTGACGTCACCTAGCCCGTTAGGGCCACCAACCAGCCAACGAGTGGTTACGCATAGGGAAAACACACCCTGCCACTTGGTATATGCCGGGTACTCCACCACCACTTCTAGTAGAAGCACGAGTCTGCGAACAAGGGCGGATCGAACCTCCGAAAATCCGCCAATCGCGCTCGGATGTGGCCACCACCCCCAATCACGGGGTCGGCGTCCACAAGCGGAACAGCCGACGTAGTCGCTGTCGTCGTCGCGGTCGTGACCACAAACGGTGTGGGTGCCATAGGAGGGTCTGCAGTCATCGGGGTACTCGGCGGAGGAGGAGGAGGGGCTGGAGCGGCAGTCGCCGTAGCCTGCTGCTGCAAAAACTGCTGGAACATGCCGGAGAGGGCCGTCAGCTGACCCCTCACCTCGGCCACCTCAGCCTCTAGCAACAGGGTACGGTCAACAGCAGGCTGCTCGCCTCCTGCCGGCTCCTCGCTCGAACCCGCCGCAGTAGCCCGAGTCTGAACACCAGCAGACGGCTCCGCAGGCGCACGCCCACCACCACGACCAGGACGGGGAGGTCTACCACGACAACGAGCCATCTGTAAAACACAGAAACCGCTCAAGAGAAAGGGGTCGGCAACACCCAAAAAACACAAGCCGAAAATAAACCCCCGAACTCGCGCACCTATACATCTTAGGTCTTCCTATGGGTCAACCTAACTAATGGTTCAGTTACAAATTTATGAATGAATGAGTGTTTGTACCCTTTACGCTCTGATACCATCTCAATCTGTCACGCCCCGGGCCAGTTTTATAAGCGAAAATACGTGTCATTTTTTTTTGAAAGCCTAGCCCGCGCCACGTACAAACCCGCCACAAATACAGGGCCCACTGTCCACACGGACAGAGCCTCCCCTGTATTTGCACGGCGTACACAACATAAAAACAGGATCACAACCACCATTCATTCATCACACAAACCACAACAACACAATAAGGTTCATACAGCTACCAGATCTTAAACCTGTATGAATCTAAACAAGTCCTTAGGCGAAGGATGATGCGATGCACAAACAACAGATCATTCTATAAAATTGCTCCTTACCCAGAAGCTTTATTTGAAATCCTAATCTCAATCATTTAAGGATCATTTGAAAACCGTTCTCCACACGAGAACTCTCTTTTAAAATCCCAAAAGCTGATCGATCGGAAATCCATTCGAAAACCGTTTCCCACACGGAAACCTCAGTTTTGAAAACCGCTACCACGAGGGGTAGAAATCCGAGATACACAATATTAAGCCATAATTAAAGATCTAGTAAGCAACGTCATCCATAATGTCTAAGCATGCAATCAACACATGAAAACCGAACCATATCCAAACATGCAAGACAATCAACCAAAGTGTAACTGAACCACATCCACAACTAACTGATAAAGAGATAAAGGCGATAACCAATCTGAAGGGAGGAACCTCACAAGTCAGGACCTCTAATACCACTAACTAAGCGTGCCTCGCTGCGTCCCGACTCCCACCACCCTGCTCACCTGAAAACAACAACGATGGCGGGGGTGAGAACATATAAACATGTCTCCCCTCCCAGTGGGTACCGCAAGCCGACGAAGGCGAGGTGTACACACCGGCACGAGGGTCAACAAATAGATGGATAAGATAAACAGTAGCACAAATAAGTATGAGGCTGACATACAACTGAACAACTATGCTACTGCAAGTAAGATAACATATGCATCAACAGTGATAACCACAAATGTATACCCAATCCATAGGCCACCGGGACGGATCCCTGGCACTGTCACTACCTGCTCAACTATCGGCACAAAACCTGCAAAACGCACAGCGTCGAGGCTCACGGGTCGAATACACGCGACCATTTTTCGAAAAAGATGACCCAAAGGGTGGATCAGACCGCTGGCATACGTGAGGTGCTAGAAGAGCTGTGACGATCGATGCGAATGCTCAATCCACAGAACGGCAACGAGCCATGAAGCAACTGATAAACCGAAATACGAGGATCGCTCGGAACAACAGGCGATCACCACCGACCAACGAGGTCGTCTCAATAATCATGCAAACAACAACTACTCTACTAAGGCAAGCACAAATAAGTAGAGTCAACAGGAGTCAAGTGAACTAATAACGAAACGCAAGAGAAGGGATAGAAAGGTATCACCGTAGTCCACTGAACCGACTCCGGATCGAAGTACCCACCTGTAGAAACGATAGAGCCTAACACCGACGGCTCTCGGGAACCACGACAGGACCTACGAAAGACTCACAGGGTCAAGGTCCACCAAGTCGACACTAAACACATAGCGCTCACAACCCGAAACTGACGGATCGTCCGAAAAACCCACCGGGACGATCCCGAAACCACACCAAGCCCCAGAGGGGTACCAACAACCAAACCAAGTCCTCCGCTGTCCCCAAACACACAAAACAAGGTGACAGGACAGCGAGCACAAGCTCGGGGTGCCACGAACACCAACGCACCCGAAACGGCTTTCCGGGTTCCCGAAAAATGCCGATTTAGCACCGGAACCCTTCGTCACTCATTCGCTGTCCTCGAAACTTCGGGACAGCGATGAAGAACTGCCAACGAGGCCATACGACGAAGCCAAGTCACTCACGAAACCAGCAAGTGAGTCGCACGACTAAAACGCGCGTTCCGCCGAAAACGCACCGGAATTCAATCCGGATCTCTGCGAAGGGCGAAGAGGTTGGACAACCAGTTCACAGGGCCTCAAGGGTCATGCCCTTGCTGCCCGCAGCATCACAACGCTGCCACAATCACAAGGTCCCCAAAACAAGCAACATTCACACAATAATAAGCATAAAGAAGGCCGTTTGAGCACTCCGTTCGTCCGCAAGACCTTCCGCAAGCACCAGCGGATAGGGAACGACATAACGGAGGCCGTGCTCACAGCCCCACTGCGATAGGAACAGTTGTAGGCTCAAACAACCCATAAAAATAGTACCCACATGCGATAATAAAGCCGACAAAGGCTAAACAGCGAAACGGCGCGCCAAAACAGTAAAATAAGGTGAGCACGGTGATCAGTGCGTCGGCGCGATCATCGTGCTCACCTTCCCGAGTTTCGGGAGGCAACAGGAAGCTCCATGCCATGCATGCGGCCCAACCAAGCCAAAAATAGCCCTGGCCGGAGCAAGCTTGCTCCGGCCGGTTGCCGGCCGACATGCAGCGCGCGCGGCGGTCAGGGTCGGATGCGGGGGAGGTGAGGAAGGGGGATCTCACCTCAACCGGCGGCAGGAAGCGGCGGCTGCGGCGCGGGGAGAGTGCGAGCTCTCGGGTAGCCAGGGCACGGCGGCGCCGGCAACAAACGGCGGCGGCGGCGGTTGGGACGGCGAGCACCGGCAAGAGGGGCTCGCCGGACGTCGGAAGGTAGGTGACCGCGACAGAAAAGGCCGGCGGCGGCGGCGTCGCAAGGCGCTCGGCCGCGACTGCCCTAGCAGCCCTAGCTGCACAGCGGCGGCTGCGGCGGCGCACCGGCGGCACGGGGGGGGCCGGGGAGGAAGGCGACGTCGGCGGAGGTCCTCCCGGAGCTGGCCGGAGGTCGCTGCGCCGGCGTGAGGCGGCGGCGGCTCGGGACCAACTCCCACTGCTCGCAGCAGCTCCAGCAGCAGCTAGTTGCGGCGCGGCGGCGCTCGGCGGCGGCTCCCGACGGCGGGGCTGTTCGCCGGCAGCTGTGCCACCTCAGGGGGACCTAGGGCATGGGTCCACCCTGGGTGCACACTGCAGGGAGAAGAAGAAGGAAGAAGAAGAAGAAAAATAGAGAAAGCAAGGGAGAGAGAGCTGCCGGAGCTCCCGCTGGGCAGGGGAGGTTGGCGGCGGTCGGCGGCGCTCAGGGAGGTGGGCAGGGGAGCTGAGGAGGGGGTGACACCCTGCTGGGGAGCTAAGGGAGAAGAGAAATGCAACAAGGGTCTCTCTCTCCACTCACACACACTTAAACAAATGTACAAATGCAAAAAGCCCCTCGCAACTTGGGAAATTAGTCCCGAGTCCCTCACAGCATGCACAAAATGCACAGACACCCCTCCACACTCGATCTCACGCAAAACGGTGCGTGAAACAGCAATTCGCGAAACGATCAAACATGCCCTACGACCTCTCAGCGAAGAACTCGTGATATCTCACGATCCGACCGTCGCATGTGCGAACGGATCGCGTCATCGTGTTCAGCACTGCCGAGACATCGAATCTACCATTTTGGATCGTCAGAAACGGACTCCGAATTGCGACACAATCCATCCTCTCTCCTCCAACACAACTCAAAACCAAAAATACACAAATAATACATATATATACGTATATATATACACCTATACATACATATATACATATACAAATACCTATGCATACAAATACAAAGTAGAGGGAGAGAAAACACTGAATTCAAATTCAAAATTCCAAAAATTCGAATTCTCACATAAATTAATATTTTATATTAGTTAATTAGATAAAATATTATTATTTTAAAATTATAACTACTCTTATTCTCATTATTCTAATCTAACTATTCAAACGCTATATATTTTTTTTATTCCCGGAAACAACCTAATTTTCATCCAAACGCAAAATTGGTGTTGTTCGTACTTATCTCACAATTTTACATATAAAGTGTTGCCCTTTTTGCGTAAAATTCTGTTTCATCGGTTTCTCTTTTACTTGATTTTATCTCCAAAAATCACTTTATTGTGCAAAATCACCCGAAACTCCTTCTCAGGTTTATAGCACCGTTAAACCTCGAAAGTGACGATCTTGTTCATTAAACAAACTATCCAATTATATATATAGTAGTCCCCAATCTTATAGGAAAAGCATATTCTAACTATCCCGATGCACCGACAAATTGTGAGTAGGATTTGCCTAACTAAGTTATTAATTCAGTTACAATTGTTCTCTTGATTACCATGAGTGTTGATCATGTTCTTGACATTCATTCTTGTATGCATCAAAAATACTTAACAAGCTTAAAATTAAATAAAGTATGTTTTGGATTTTTGTGAATATAGTAGTAAATCATGTCAAGTTAAACCTTTTGCATAGCATGAAAAGCATGCATGGTGTGAGCATGATGTAAGGTAAACTGCTGTTGTGTGCGAAATTCGGTATCATGTTGTGATTTGTTAGTGTCAGGTGAACACCCCAATTGGGTGTCAATGTTATGACATGATTATTGTCTGATAAACATCAGCGGTTCCTCTTGATCAATCGATATGGTTATATATATGATTTGTGCTAAACTGCAGCCCGAGGACTCGAGCCTAATGATGTATATATACATGTGATTATATGGATAAGGGGAACAAACAATCCATTATTTTTCAGCGATGGTTTATTACATGAGGTAATGCGGTCGTGGGTATGGTCTCGTGTTTGGCTATGTTGTGGGAGGGGTTGAGTTGGTTATGCGATATCGAAGTTATTGTGACAGGTAATGTATACTTTGGACCGATATCGAGTATATTGATATTGGGAGTATATTGATTTGTTAGTGACAGGTAATGTATACTTTATATTCACAAGTAGGATGATGAATAATATACGTTTAGACACATGTCGGCTACCCTTATGACCGCTATCTTAAAGTGTTACCTAGTCGTTAGAGACAGGAGGTATGTGTTTAGAGATATCGATTGGGAGGTAAGTATTGGGGATGCTGTGATTAATGTCGGTCTATGTCAGTGGCACTGGAGGTGTTGAGGTCTTTTACTCTATGTATAGCACCACTGCATAAGATCATTGGGATTGTCTACATGGGGTTTGTGGTTATATAAGCATATGTAGCATTAATAAGTACCCATGGAACCTGTTTGCACAAATATCTTGGATTACATATACATATAAAACAATAGGGAGCATTCCCATTTACTTGATTAGTTGTTAACTCCCTCGGATCGTTTCCTAATCACCTGAGACTTGTTCCTAGTGATTGGCAAGTAGGATTGGATAGATACCCAAAGCGGACTGCGTGGCGGATAGCATAGTACAGGTAGCTTGCACTTAGTTTGGATGTTCATATTACTTGACCTATATTACTGTTGCGTGTATGGTTATATATTTCATTACACATCTCTAATTCACTCCCAAGTGCATTAGACATAGATATAGGTGTACCTTAAAGCCTTACAGCTTTATAGGATTCAAATTCAAAATTCAGGTTTGAATTGAATGGAGATACGGCAGTTGCGACTTGAGTTAGGGGGTTGTTCTGGTCATGACAAGAACTATTCATGTTTCGAAACATGGGCATGCTTCAAAACCTGGGACAAGATTCCCAGAACCCGAAGGTGTTGGAGGCTGGTCTGTGGAGTCATATTTCGAAGCCTCTTACTTATGTTCCGGAACGTGGCCTATGTTTCGGAACCAGCAACTCAAGATTCAGAACATGACATGTTGAAACTTATTCTGGAGTGTCAAGTTTCGCAACCATCTTATTTAGGTTCTGGAACTAGGAGTCATGATGGACAAGTCAAGTTGGATTCAACTCCAAATCGGTCTAATCTTGTGTTTTAAGATTAGGAGTATACTAGGAACATCTTATAGAAGGTTTTTAAGCGGAGATCGATTTGTAGAAGTGAGTCAGAAGACACAAATGGACGATAGTGATCATTTTCCTTTTATTTTGGGGGTCTGGCATTTAAATCCTTGTGAACCCTTTTTAAGAGCTTAGTGCTTTATTGTGAAATCCTTATTAAGAGAGAGAAAGCGGTAGAGTCTGAGAGAGGATTTCTTACAATCGATTTAACTCTTTATACTCTTTTTGCCGTGGAGTAGTTGAAAAACGCACTGAGGAGGTCTTATCCGTGGATGTAGGTCAACACAGTGTTAGCCAAACCACGTAAATTTCTTGTGTGCTTTGTTTCTTGGGATAATTACATATATACCCCTCAAAACTTCGGAAATATTCCATTTACCCCCTTTTTTTTTCTTTCCAATATACCTCTCATATGTTCCTCCGTTATTCAAAAATACCTCTGCAACCCGTTAAGTTAACTTGGGTTAAACGTGAGTTAAATATCTACCAGAGTTAAAAAAAATTAAAATGCCTCTTTTGCCCTTAACTTAAGGGCAAATAAGAAATATTGGTGATGGTAGAAGGGTATATTTGAAAAGAGCAAAAATTAAAATACTTCTTGTGCCCCTAACTTAAGGGCAAATAAGAAAAGTCGATAATGATAGAAGGGTATATTTGAAAGGGCAAAATAGTAATTTTACAGAGATAACAACTATTTCTAACCATTCATTAACAGAATTTAACTCTAGGGGTATATTTGAAATAGGTTGGAACGTAAAAAATGTATTTTTAATATTAGTCTTCTAAGAGAGGTAAATCAGAAAATCGAAAACTTTTCAGGGGTATATAAGCAATTGCCCCTTGTTTCTTTTATTGTTTTCCATTCTTGTGTTTTGTTTTCTTGATCAATCTCATCAAATTTTAATACATAAAATATGATATTTTGTTGTGCTTTGTGTCGAGAGGGTTTCGAAGTCTGCTCGGATCATCACCATAGTTAGTTAATTCGGATTCGTCAAAAATTCGGTACGGGTATAATATGCATAAAATTTGTCTCCTAATTTTTAAATTCGTTGAAAAATTCAGCTTAAAAAACTGATTAGGTAAATATTCGGATACGCAATTTATACGAAAATTATACATTCACCAATTAAAAATTCGCCTATTAAACTTAAAATTTTTTCTAGATTTATACTACTATCGTAAACAATTATAATTTTAAGAATAGAAAATAAAGTAGGTTAAATAAAAAAAATTTATAGAGAATTATATT
This sequence comes from Puya raimondii, assembly GCA_016920855.1. NCBI lineage: Eukaryota > Viridiplantae > Streptophyta > Magnoliopsida > Poales > Bromeliaceae > Puya > Puya raimondii. The sequence goes on from JABWPP010000049.1 coordinate 92,369,646, forward strand.
ATACAATATGGCATATAATGAATCAAGTAAGAAATAGATTAAAATAGCCCATAATTAATTATAAAATATATAAAGTTTTTTTGGGGGCGAATGAACAAAGAACTCATATTTAAATATAAAATATAAAAGAATCTATACTTAAACATAAAAATTATAAGTTTTTTATTCAAATTTTCAATAATTCGGGAATAATTCGCGAATAGTTCGCGAATAACTCGGCTGGCCAAAAAATTCGCGAATAATTTTTTTTTTTTGCAAAAAATTCGTAAACGGACCCTTTAATTCGAATTTTTAATAATTCGTGAATAATTCGCGAATTAACTAACTATGATCATCACCTCGCCAGTTCCAACTGGTTCTAACAAACAAAACATCATCACCAAATCTATCCTTAGACCATCCTACGTGTCAGCACCCTTATTGGCCAGCTTGCCAAATAAGCCAATTACTGTGGGCCCAATGTCACTTGCATCCACACTCCCTTCTCTCTCCTCTCTCCTCTCTCCTCTCCTCTCTCCTCTCTCCTCTCTCCTCTCTCCTCTCTCCTCTCTCCTCTCTCCTCTCTCCTCTCTCCTCTCTCCTCTCTCCTCTCTCCTCTCTCCTCTCTCAATCTCTCTCTCCCTCGAGAAATTCCGTGCACCCGGTGTACAAGTTGTACTTACACACCTCTAAGGTCTTAAAGGAAGAACCAAACCAAATAAATATGTTTTTAAAGAATTAATCTTTCAAAATTTATAATAATTTTATGTGTAGTAGCTCTTCGAATATTATATGTCATATTTATTGGTTTAAAGTTTTAATATTAAATTATGGCTAAATTACAGAAAACCTCTCTGTCAAAATCCGATTTTTCACTTTTCTCTCCTGTCATTTAAAAACCTATATTTTACCCTCCTAAAAAATGAAAAATGACCAACGGTGTTAACTTTGATAGCAAAATGACCAAAATGCTCCTCGTCTCTATTCATCTTCTTCCCAATCCTGTATGCGTACCGTCTTTTTCCTCCATTATTTGCGCCTCCCTCGACCCCAAATCCGACTCCGTTTCCTCCGGCTGCTTTCTCGCTCCTCCTGTACCTTTGTCGCCCATCCATTTTAACGACAGTAGACAGTAGATTGGGGCGGTTGTGGAGGGAGAGGTGGGTAAAGATGAGCGCGAGGCGGCGGAGAAGAGCGAGGGCGTGCGTGGGATCGGACAGCGGGTGGGTGACGGCAAGGCGGCAGAGGAGGGCGAAGCAACGTGGCGAGCGGCGTCGGCGAGGAGGGAGAAGGGGCATCTGGGAGAGGAGAGGATTTTCAAGGGTATTTTGGATATTAAAAAAATATAATAATAAAATGTAAACGGATCCCTAACGGAACACTGACGGCGGGGGCAAAGTGCATTTTTTTTTGAGAGAGAAAGGCTACCCGCTTCGTTTATTTCTTTTAGAAATAAACTTAGCTGGAAATGTGAATCAACTAGGATTCGAACTTGGGACCTCGGGTACCAACCACCAAGCCCTTTGCCACTTGTGCTAGGGACGGTCGGTCATATTTTTTATTTTTTAGGAGGGCAAAATGTAGGTTTTTAAATGACGGAGGGAAGTAAAAAATCGAATTTTGACAGGAGATTTTCTGTAATTTAACCTTAAATTATTACTTAAGCTTAATCACTATTTACTATGCTTTAGCATTATTCCTATTTTTGTGATCCTACATTAATTTTTTATTTCAAATATTTATATTATTGTCTATAAACTTACTATCCGGATGAAATTTACCAGCTCAATTGAAAGACAATGTTTGGAGATAGTAAAGAATGTTTATTTACTTTGTTTTTGCGAAGAAACGAAAAAAAAAACTACATGTGAAAAAAAAAAAAAAAAAATAGTGCCATTGAGGGCTAAACTTCTGTGAGCTTTTTTAACCATTGTCCGACTATTAATAAGTGCTTAATTATTTTGTTATGTGGATATAGGCTTAATATCAAGGATTTAAGTGTCCAATCTGCATGAGCAGTATCAATTGTGTCGTATCGTGCTAATAAGATATCGGCATGATACAGTCCTTGTGCCAATAGTACAGCTCAAAAATTTTTATTCTTTAAATTAGTAAATGATTTTCTCAATAAACTTCAAAAAATTTGATAACGATTACATAATAAACAGTTAGAATATTTTGTTGCTAAAAAATATAAATATTTCACGTCATTATGTGTCGGCACACATGTATTTTTTTTGTGATCGACATGCATCGGTACGCACCGTGCCGTACAATGACAGTAAATTTTTGGCACGATCTCGTGCCACGACACTTAAATCCTTGCTTAATATACAATTTCTACTACTGTCAACTGGTGTTTCTTAAATCTTAATGAAGCTGTGAATAATTTCTATCTAAAATAGAAAAATTCAGAGAGTAATATAAAAATTAATAAGAAAATTGATAATTTAAGGCCTCATTTGGTATCGCGTTTATTTTTTAAAAATAAATTTTATATGTCAAAAGTGTAAGAGTGGACAATAGATTAATGTAATCCTTTCGCCCAAAGTATTTACCTGGTAATAAAAATAAAAATTTAAAAATAATTTTTCTTTTCGTTTCTAACTATCGTTTAAATAAGATAGCATCTATCTCTAAAAAATAATTTTTTTTTAACAAATTAACAGAACGATAGCAAATGAGACCTAAGTAAAATAAAAGTATTTTTTAAAAGAAAAATATGGTGAGCAAATAAAATAATCTAACAAAAAAATAAAAATACCCTTTTTGGGGGGCATTTTGCCCTCTTAAAATCTTTTATTACATAATTGACCCCATAAAAATTTTAAATAGAGAATAATATCATGCCATCCATGTGGACGCCACACTGGAAAACAGAAGATCAAATACATCTATATTTTACATGAACACAATAAAATATTTATCATATTTATCTAATAATATTTGAATTGAGTAAAACATTCCGCCTTAACACAGTTCACAGGAATTACAATAAATCATTTATTATTTTAGGATTAATTACATACAGGTCCCCACAAACATGGTGAATTGCGGATATATTCCTGCAAAGTTCAACTTGCATTAGTTATTCCTGCAAAAGTCCTAATGTATTTAGATATGTCCCTACCGTCGGTCACCGTTAGAGAATTTTAGTTAACCACAGTTAAAATGCTTAACCATGATTAATTAATAAGTTGAAATGATATTTTTGCCCATCTCCATCTTCCTCATCCTCTCCAACTTTCTCATCGCCTCCTTCTTTTTCTTCTTCTTCTTCTTCGTATCCTTCTTTTCCTCATCTTTTTCACCTCCTCCTTCTTCTTTGTCGTCGCCGCCGCCGCCGTCTGCGACGTTGCCGCCACCGTGGACGTTGTCGCCGCCGCCGTTGCAGCCGCGATGTTGCCGCCACCTTAGGAGAGAACCAACGTTCTCCGCGATGTTGCCGCCGCCGCCATCTACTCCCGCAGCACGAAAAGGAAGAGGGAGAGGAAGAGGAAGGGGGTAAGGGCAAAAATGTCATTTCACAACACTGCTGTTAAAATTAACAGCTCTCTGACAGATCCAGACCATAGGGACATATTTGAATACTTTAGGACTTTTGCAGGGATAACTAATGCAAGTTGAACTTTGCAGGGATATATCCGCAATTCATCATGTTTGCGGGGACCTGTATGCAGTTAACCCATTATTTTATGTAAAATATTCTATTGACTAATTTTTGCCTAGTGTGAAATCTATAAAAAGGTATAACTTATTTTTTAATTTAAATGTATTTAAACTTAATTATAAATATAATATTTTGAGAGAGTAAATATTTTTAAAAAATCAATACAAACGGTCAAAATGGATGCATAAGCAGTAGCTTCTATACTAATAAAAAAAATTATAAAATAGACAATATGGTAAAATTTATAAAATTTAATTATCAAAATTAAAGATTGAGAAGCTAATTTGTGGGCCTGTTTGGATGCACTGTCACAGAAATTTATAGAGTTTATATTTTATAATTTTAGTCTAAATAAAATAGAAAATTATGTAACTATAAAAAATTTCACAGCTTTAATTTTAAATTATTTGGATACACATCTTATAATTCCATATAATCTCTAATAATTAAAAATTGAGCTTTTAAAATCTAAGCTTTAAAATTTAATATTAAATATAAATTAAAAAAATTGAAATTTAAAAATTTATAATTTATAATTTATAATTTATAATTTTAAATTTGAAGTTTATTTCGTCAACATGTTTGGTTGTTCGAAAGTGACTGAAGTAAAAAAAAAAAAAAAACTTTTATAAAAATGACTTTTCATAAAAGTTATTTTTTAGTTCGATTGTTACTTGGTTATAAAGTGAAAAAATAGAGAATTATAGTTGTGCCGTTTCGATTGTTTGATTACGTATAAAGAAGTGAAATTATAAATGAATGACTTATACTCATAGAGTTTAAATTTATTTTTAGAATTCAAAAATAAATTTTAAGCTTTAAATTAAATTTAAATCTGAGTTGAATTTATAATTAAAGTTTAAAACATGAAAATTAAAGTTATAATTCGAATTTAAAATTTAAGTTACAAACCAGAACAGAAATTAAGTTCTAAAATCAACTTAAAAATTAAAACATTAATTAAAATTTGTACCGTTTTAGAGCTCAATAGCTGGGTCCGGATACATTGTGGGCAGCTGGTCGACATGTCTGTTGAGCATCGGACTGAGTTGGAGCCATTTTAGCACAAAATGAACGCGAAAATTGACTCGAAACTTCAAAATCTGCTGAAACTGAAGTTTCTGGAACTTATGGACGCCCAGAAGATGATGTAGGCGTCCGGATTCATTGTGCAGGACGTCCAGAAGTACTGTAGCAGTTCAAAAGTCAGTTAGTGGTGATCTGACCGTTGGATCGACGCGTGTATAGTGACTCACAAGATTTTCGGGCATGGGGTTCTAGGTGCCCAAAATGTTTCGGATGGAGTCACGTGAGACCGGGCTTCTCACCGGACACCTGCGGGACCGGGATCTATTGAGTGGAGTTACGACGGGTTCGGACGCCCGAAAGTGGTCCTATGCATCCGAAAGTGGCGATTTTAACTAAGGTGAGTTATTTTCATATTTTTTGAGGGCTTCTATGCAAACTTTCTTTCGCCTATATATAGATTATAGACTTAGAGGGCTCTCCATTCACCCTTTTCTCTCCCTCTTCTTCCTCTCTGCTGTTGCTGGAGCTGTGGCTGAGGCCAGCAGAGCGATCCGCCGGGTTGGAGTTGGTCTTCTCCACGGTGGCGCCGAGCACCAGCAAGTGGGACTGATCAGGAGCAGAGAGCTTGGTGGACCTTCCTTCTCTAGATTTGAGGTATATATGTTCCTGTGTTGATTTGGTGATTTGAGTATTGTAGTTGGTTGGCCTTTTGATCTGGATACTTTGGGAGTAGTCTTCCTTAGTTGGATTAGCATTTTCAAGTGGAATTAAATTACCGAATATGACAAACTTCTTACTATGTCTGGATTAAAAATTCAGCATGTAGATACCATCTTGTTGAAGTGGTGATGGACTGAACATTTCTAACTAGACATGAGGTTTCCTTGTTGGTTACCAGCCGGTCGTCGTTGACTACTATCACACTTAAAAACTGGTTACATGGTTATCTAACTGAGATAATAACCTTCCTACACATTGATAGTTTCTTTTCCTCAAAACTGAACTATGTGACAATTTAGCTTGTTAAATTAGGTTCAGATTGGATATTTTTATATCCAGGTTAGTGGGTGGTGGTTATTTATGGCAGTGTAGGATTATTCTATGCCCAAATTTTGGGGCGGTATCAGTTAGTAGACTAATTATAAATTTATTTTGCCGTGGGTATTAAGGCAGTTCTGGACAGGTTGTTTGCATTTTGGATTGTGCCGAGAGCACGTGGATGGTATATTCTATGACCTGATTGATCATTTGCATTGACTGCAGTCTGCATGAGCTGTTAGTGTAGATTGTAATAATGGATGCGAGAAAATAACTTCTAATTGAATGATTGTGTCTCTTTGGTGAATTAATTATTTTTATGAAAAAGATATGTCTTTTCATTTGATGCAAAGATGTGTCTCTTTACGAAGAGATATGTTTCTTCACGAAGAGATGAACCCCTTTGTGAAAGAATATGTCTTTTCACAATTCGTGAAAGGACATGTCCTTTTGTGAAAAGATATAACTTTAAAGGTTGTATCCTTTCATCGTATCCATTCATCTCCTATAAATAGAAAATATTTTGAAGGCTTCAAGGACAATATAATCAATCATTTCTCCTTCCTAATTTTTCATACTGATTCTTAAGAGAGAAGTTCTTGAGGAAAAGCCTTCAAAAGTGCTGTTTGCGGCCTTTCGGCGGTCTTGTTGTATCTTGGAGGTGATTTGCTGGTAACCCGGCAGCATACATTCGAGTGAGGGCAAATATTACCTTGAAGAAAGTGAACTTACATGCCTCAAGACCATAATTTACCTGATCTCCATTCATATTCCCCAACAATTTTAAGGTGATAGTTTAATGGAGACAAACACTGAGGCGGCTTTCAAAATGATAAATCAAGACTTTATGAAACTAAACCAATTCGATGGGACCAACTTCACTCGATGGAAAGATAAGATGATGTTCTTACTTACTGCACTGAAGATAGCCTACATCCTCGATCCCAATTTGCCAAATTTTCCTGCACCTACCGCTACAGATACTGATGAAGTGAGGGCGGCACGTAAGAAACGTGAGGAGGATGAACTACTATGCAAAGGACATATTCTCAACACTTTGTCAGATAATTTATATGATTTATTTGCATCGATCCAATCACCAAGGAAGATATGAAATTCTCTTGAAGCAAGATATAATACTGAAAAGCAAGGCACAGATAAGTTCTTAATTATGAAGTATTTTAAATTTACTATAGTAGAAAACTTATCTATAATGCAACAAGTACATGAGTTACAAATTTTGGTTTCTAAGCTTAAAGAGTTAAAGATTTCTCTTCCAGAATCTTTTCAAGTGGGGGCTATTATTACAAAATTGCCTCGTAATTGGAATGATTATAGAAATAAACTTTTACACTATAGAAGATTTTACTTTAGAGCAAATTCAAAAACATTTAAGAATTGAGGAGGAAACTCGAAACCGTTACCAGAAAAATGATGTTCAAAATAGCTTTAAAGTGAATCAAATAGATGAAAATAGGAGTCAAAAGTTTTCTGGAAATAAGAGAAAATTTTCTGAATCAAATAACTCTAATAAAATAAAAAAGAACAGGATTTGTTATCACTGTGGAAAGAAGGGTCACTACAAAAGAGAGTGCAGATACATAAAGAAATTCAAGAGGGAAGACGCTAATAAGGCCAACATGATTGAACAACAGACTATAGAACTTATTGCAATGATTTTTTATATGCATATAAGCATGGTTACTGTCACGCCCCGAGACTGCAGCGGAAGCCCACTGGGACGTCAACAAACCCGCCGAACGGACAGTGTTTTTCCTGTCCGAACGAAGCGGCCACAAACACAAAAGCAACGTTTACCAGGCGTTCCAAGAAAAACATCTAGACAAGATCCACAACACAAGAAATACAAATCACATGTATCAGAGCACTATCTACAAACTAAACTGCCATACATCAAGTATTACATCAAATAGAACTCAACCGCAAAACAAAGTATAAGGAGAAAGGGCTGGCCCTCGCCAATACACGTACGTAGTACAAGGAGCACTCTATCTGGTGGTCTTCTAATGTATCAACAGGTTGGTAGAGGGTGATATCTACTACACGATCCATCTCACTTCGATTAACCGTCGGTGTACGTACCCCTGAAAACAAACCACAGTAGGGTGTGAGAACTACTAAACAGTAGTTTCCAGTGGGTACGGTCGGCGATAACCACGACCTTCCCACTAGGTCTACTGGAGGCCAGACTAATGAAGGAACAGTAAAAGCTGCAGTAAATGAGTAACTGAAAGAAAACTGGCAATACTGTAAACAGGTAAATAATCTGAACAGATAAAGATAAAGTACGGTAAATAACTATCTGGCTAAGACCTGCATAGAGAAGTGTCAGGTAACAGTAAATGAATGACTACATGTACTAGAACAGATATCTGTACCTGCTATACTATCGTGCCCCTGCAAGGGTAGTGAGAGAAAAGGAAAAAGCTGTATAGTATATGTATCAGTGCAACGACTACAACAAGTACTATAAGAATACCCAATCGCAACGACCGACTCATAAGTCCGGTCAAGCCTGCGCCGCCTCGTGTCCAGCACCCACCTATAGTGGTCCGCTACCACACAGGCTACTGTCTGGCCCATGCCATAATATACTGTCTGGCCCATGCCATAATCATATCTCATAGCCCAACCTCCGGAGTGGCACTCGAAGGGGAGCGACCCCAACCGAGTATCATAATACATATCCCTCGCACATATACAGTCAAGCTCAAAGTGGCCTTGCAGGCTATGGTCGAAATCATAGACAACAATAGCACAATGCCAATTCGATATCCTCAGAGTAATCATGAAGTAAACAAGAGGTCAACATCATATTTCACAAGATTGTAAGAACTTAAAAAATCGCAAGACCTCACTATGATATCCTTAATGCAATGACACGTTCAAGACAAAGGGGTAAGAAGTAACTAGTCAAGATATATACAATGTCAACTGGCCTCCCACAACCAACTAGCACGTCTTAATGCAAGATTGCTAAAATCATTATGTCACGACTCTAGGACCATGGAATGGTCAAAGAACCACAAGAAACAACTCCACAATCTCAGCTCGATTATAACATGTCCAAAGGATCTAACCACAAAAGTCTCACGAATCCTCGGTCTCTATGATGTAACTCATGGCATATACAACGCAAGGAAAAGTAAATACCTCGTGTCTATACAAAGAATGTCTAGAGAACCCGTGTGGTCTATATTAGCTGCTATCTGGGAATAAGTACTCAACTTCATACTAGTAACATCCCTATCGACAAGTCGAACTATGTATAGAAACTTACGTTATGCTTTCAAACAATGCTCAAGTATAAATCATTGTTCACATATACGGTTATGAGGAAAAATTATTCTTCTATGCAAGTATATGTCTTTATCAATCTATCTGATCATATACATGTGCATTCAAATAGACAGAGAGGAAAAACCGTCATTTTTGACGACTCGGAACCCACCTCGAATTGCGAGTCCACTAGCACCAGCAGTACCAGCATATGTTGCTGGTATTCCTGCTGATTGCACCAGCAATTAGTCCCCGATCAGGCTGCAGCGAGCACATGCCGGTACTTCGAAAATCTGCAGCGAAAAGCACGCTCGTTCGGCTCCAAAAATCGCATAATAAACTTAATTGTTTTCCAATAAAACTCCTTCGTGAAATCGGTCGCAGAAACCTCAACAAAATCGTCGAAATGAGAGAAGGAGATAATAGTAATTGAGTACTAACCATGCCATCGAAACGCCGTAGAAATTTTACGCGCGTGCTGCTCCGATCGGCTAGTCGAAAACCCAAAAATCTCCAAGTCCTTCTCTTTCTTCTTCTCTTTTCTCCTCTTTTCCTTTCCTATTCTTTTCTCTTTCTCTCTCTCTCTTGCGTACAGGTTTGGAGGGAGGAAAGCTTCAAGAAGCTTCAGAGGTGCTGTAGTGGAATTCCACTAATTGCAACATATGCTACGAAGTCCGCAAGTGTCCAATACTCGCAATTTAGTCCAATTTCAACCTGATACACTTAATTGGAGCGCTTTTGAAAGTCGGTTTAGCCTCAAATTTGATAGGCGGTCTCGGAGAAAGTTAACTTAAAGTAATGTATCCTCACATTTCAGTTCCGAACCATTTTCAGTCACCAAAAGTCCTGCCGACTTAAATCTCTGCTAAATCTCTGCCGACTTAAATCTCTGCCGACTTAAAGTAATGTATCCTCACATTTCAGTTCCGAACCATCTTCAACCTGTTATACTCCGTTTTCACTGCTCAGGCATCCAAACCACATGAAACTTTAAACCTGACCTTAGAAAGTTAATACCGACAACTTTCCAAAATTGTATAATTTTTTTGCCACTATAAATTTTCTGCTAAATTACCAGCCCCATTCCTTACAGAAAATTTCAAATCTCGTCTTTTCATTACGATTTCTCCGCTAATCATTTCCACCTTATCTTTCACTCATTCTAGTCCAACAATACTACTATCTCCTTTTATTTTCATTCACATTTGCATATAAAAGAATAAAAAGCTAATGTACTACAAAGCTAATGTACTACAGTTACCGAACTTCACATGGCGACAGCAAGTAAGTCGCTGGATTGGTGGTATGATTCAGGTGCTACTGTTCATGTCTGAAACAACAAATCTCAATTTAAAGATTATGAAGAGGCAGCAAATGGTCAGGAAGTGTTGATGGGAAATCATAGTACCGCAAAAGTTCTAGGAAAGGGCAGCGTTGAGCTTTTCTTCACTTCTGAAAAGAAACTCTTACTTATCAATGTATTTCATGTCCCAGATATTGCAAAAAATCTTGTATCTGCAAATTTACTTTGTAAAAGAGGGATAAAAGCTGTACTAGAGTCAGATAAGGTGATCCTGTCGAAGAATGGAGTGTTTGTAGGAAAGGGATACTCTTGTGATGGAATGTTTAATCTTAGTATCAATAATAAAATTAATAATATTTCTGCTTATATTGTTGATTGTTCTATTTTTTTTGTGGCATAATCGTTTAGCACATATAAATTATAATACCTTAGAATTCATGGCTAAACATGGCTTAATTTCATATATGAGAATAATAAAGAAAAATGTGAAGTATGCATTCAAGCTAAAATGACTAGAAATTTTTTTCCTAAAGTAGAGAGAAGTATTGATCTATTGGAACTTGTGCATTCAGATATTTGTGAATTAAATGGTCATTTAACTAGAGGTGGAAATATATATTTTATTACATTTATTGATGATCATTCTAGATATGCATATATTTACTTAATGAAGCAAAAGGATCAAGCTTTAGAGATGTTTAAATGTTATAAATCTACACAAACACAAGTAACAAGCACTAACTCTGGTACATCTTCTAACTATAAGAGAAAGATGATAGTAACTCCTAGTGAACCTAGGAGGAGTCAAAGAGTTAGAACAGAAAAGAATTTAGATCCTGATTTTGTATCCTTTCTTGTAGAAGGAAGTAGAATAAATGTTCTAAATAAAATACCAGTTCTATTCAATATAGAGGATGATCCAAAAACATATACAAAGGCCATGACTTCTAGAGACGCGGCATTCTGGAAAGAGGCAATAAATGATGAAATGGACTCGTTATTATCAAATAATACTTGGGTCCTAGTTGACTTACCGCCTGGATCAAAATCAATTGGATGCAAATGGATATTTAGAAAAAAGTCTAATACGAATGGATCGATACAAACGTTTAAAGTAAGATTAGTAGCTAAAGGATATAGGCAAAAAGAGAGTGTGGATTACTTCGACACTTTTGCACTAGTGGCTAGGATAACATCTATTAGAGTGTTATTAGCACTCAGTTCAATTTATAATTTTTTTGTACATCAAATGGATGTTAAAACATCATTTTTTAAATGGTGAACTAGATGAAGAAGTCTACATGGATCAACCTGAAGGGTTTGTACTATCTGAAAATAAAAAGAAAGTTTGTAAAATAATTAAGTCATTATATGGCTTGAAGCAAGCGCCAAAACAATGGCATGAAAAGTTTGATTCTATAATATTGTCCCATGGATTTAAATATAATAATGCGGACAAGTGCATTTATTCTAAATTCACAGAAGAATATGGTGTGATAATATGTCTATATGTTGATGACATTCTTATAATTGGAACAAATATGAATGGGATAAATGTAAGATTTTGAAATTTTAAACTTTTATATTGTTCTCTCTCTCTCTCTTCTCTCTACATGTATATATATATGTGTGTGTGCATATATATATATATATATATATATATATATATATCTGTGTGTGTGTGTGTGTGTGTGTGTGTGTGTGTCACGCTCCGGGCTAGTTTTAGAAGCGAAAAATACGTGCCAATTTTTTTTTGAAAGCCTAGCCCGCGCCACGTACAGACCCGCCACAAATACAGGGTCCACTGTACACACGGACAGAGCCTCCCATATATTTGCACGGCGTACACAACATACAACAGGATCACAACCACCATTCATTCATCACAACAACACAACAGCTCAAAAAGATTCATACAGCTAACAGTCCTTAAACCTGTATGAATCTAAGCAAGTCCTTAGACGAAGGATGATGCGATGCACAAACAACAGATCATTCTAGAAAATTGCTCCTTACCCAGAAGCTTTATTTTGAAACCCTAATATCAAGCATTCAAGAATCATTTGAAAATCGTTCTCCACGCGAGAACTCTCTTTTGAAAACCCAAAAGTCGATCGATCGAAAATCCACTTGGAAACTGTTTCCCACACGGAAACCTTTATTTGAAAACGCTACCACGAGGGGTAGAAAACCAAGATGCGCGATATAAAGCCACAATGATAGATTTAAAAGCATCGACATCCAGAGGTCTAAGCATGCAATACAATCATCCAACATATAACTGTACCAAATCATAACATGCTAGATAAAACAACCACAGTGTAACTGAACCATATCCATAACTAACTGATAGAGGATAAATGTAATAACCAAATCTGGAGAGGAAAGCATCATAGGTCGGGACCTCTAGTACCACTAACTAAGCGTGCCTCGCTGCGTCCCGACTCTCACCACCCTGCTCACCTGAAAACAACAACGAGGGCGGGGGGTGAGAACATGTAAACATGTCTCCCCTCCCAGTGGGTACCGCAAGCCGACGAAGGCGAGGTGTACACACCGGCACGAGGGTCAACAAAAGATAGATAAGGTAAACAGTAGCACAAGTAAGTATGAGGCTGACATACAACTGAACAACTATGCTATTGTAAGCAACTAGTATATGCATCAACTGTAAGTAACCACCAATATACCCAATCACCACCAGGCCACAGGGACGGATCCCTAGCACTGGCACAACATTCTCAACCATCGGCACATAACCTCCGCAGATGCACGTGCTAAGAGGCTCACGGGTCGGATGCACGCGACCCTTTTCCGGAAAAGAACACCCCCAGGCGGTGGATCAGACCGCTGGTGTACGTGAAGTGCTAGAAGAGCTGTGACGATCGATGCGAATGCTCAATCCACAGAACGGCAACGAGCCGTGAAGCAACTGGTAAACCACAACGAGGATCGCTCGGAACAACAGGCGATCAACACCGACCAACTATGTCGTCTCAAGAATCATGCAAACCACAACTACTCTACTATCCAAGCACACATAAGTAGAGTCAACGGGAGTCAAGTGAACTAATAACTGAAATGCAAGAGAAAGGATAGAAATATATCACCGTAGTCCACTAAACCGACTCCGGATTGAAGTACCCACCTGTAGGTAAGATCAAGCCTAACACCGACGGCTCTCGGGAACCACGACAGGACCTACGAAAGACTCACAGGGTCAAGGTCCACCAAGTCGACACTAAACACAAAGCAATCACATCCCGAAACCGACGAATCGCCCGGAAATCCCACCTGGACGATCCCGAAACCACACTAAGCCCCACAGGGGTACCAACAACCAAACCAGGTCCTCCGCTGTCCCCCCAAACACACAAAACGAGGTGGCGGGACAGCGAGCACAAGCTCGGGGTGCCACGAACACAAACGCACCCGAAAATGCTTCCCGGGTTCTCGAAAAATGCCAAATTGGCACCGGAACCCCTCGTCACTCATCCGCTGTCCTCGGAACTTCGGGACAGCGATGAGGAATAGCCAACAAGGCTAAACGACGAAGCCAAGTCACTCACGAAAACAGCGAGTGAGTCGCACGACTAAAAACACGCATTTCGCCGACTATTTCATCGAAAAACGCGTCGGAAATGAATCCGAATCTTCGCGAAGGGTGAAGGGGTTGGACGACCAGTCCACAGAGCCTCAAGGACCATTCCCTTGCTGCCCGCAGCGTCGCAACACTGCCACAATCGCCAAAGTCCACAAACAATCAACATACATACATACAAGCAATAAACAAGGCCGTTCGAGCAATCCGTACATCCGCACGACCTTCCGCAAGCACCAGCGGATAGGTAACGACGTAACGGAGGCCGTGCTCACAGCCCCACTGTGACAGGACCAGTCGCAAGCACAGAAATCCCATAAAAATAGTGCTCACATGCGATGAAATTTCTCGACAAAGGCCGAACAGCGAAACGGCACACCCAAACAGCAAACTGAGGTGAGCATGATGATCAGCGCGTCGCCGCGATCATCGTGCTCACCTTCCCGGGCTACGGGAGGCAACAGTAAGCAAGATACATGCATGCGGCCCAAAACACAACCAAAAGAGACCCGGGCCGGAGCAACCAGCTCCGGCCGGCTGCCGGCCGGCATGCACGGCCAGCGGCGGCCAGGGTCGGATGCGGGGGAGGCAAGGAAGAGAGGGCTCACCTCAGCTGGCGACAGAAAGTGGCGGCGGCGGCGCGGGGAGAAAGCCAACTCTCGGGTTGGCTAGGGCACGGCGGCGCGGCAATGGACGGCGGCGGCGGCCGGCGGCGACGCGAGCACCGGCAAGAGGGGCCCGCCGGACGTCTGTTGGCCGGTGACCGCGACAAGGGAAACCGGCGACGGCGGCGGCGGAGCAAGCTCGGCCTCGGCTGCCCAAGATGCCCTAGCCGAGCCCGCGGCGGCTGCGGCGGCGCTCCGGCGGCACGGCGACGGCCGGGGAGGTAGGGGGCGGCGCCGGAGGTCCCGAGGGTGACGGCGCTCACCCTCCCAGGCGTCGGGAGGCGGCGGCGGCTCGGGCCCACAAACCTCGGCCCGCAGCTGCCCTAGCAGCAGCTGCAGCAGCTCGGCTGCGGCTCCCAGCGGCGGCGCACGTCGTCGGCGGTCGTGCCACCTCAGGGGGAGCTCAGGCGTGGGTTCCCCATGGGTGCACACCACAGGGAAGAAGAAGAAGGAGAAGAAGAAGAAGAAGAAAAGAGAGAAAATGAGAGGGTGGCTTGGCCGGGGTTGCGCCGGCTAGGGGGGGTGGTCGGCGGCGGCCGGCAGAGCTCGGGGAGGTAGGTGGGGAGCTAGGGGAGCTGGGGCTTGCTGCTGGGGAGGCTGAGGGAGAGAGAGAGGAAGTGAGGTCACTCTCCACTCACACACACACACAATGCACATATACACATGCACAAAATTGCAAAAACACCCCTCAAACACAGGAAATAGCCTCCCAGTCCCTCACAGCAGGAACAAAATGCCCAGACACCCCTCCACAAGCAATCCCACGCGAAACGGTGCGAGAAACAGGGTCCAGATCGCGAAACTGCAAAATGTCCAAAACGACCCCTCGGCGAAGAACATGCAATATCTCTCAATCCGTCCGTCGCATGTCAACACGGATCATCCCATCATGTTCAGCACTGCCGAGACATCGAATCTACCATTTTGGATCGTCAGAATCGGACTCCGGATTGCGCCGTTAAGCCGTTCTCTCTCCGCAACAAAACTTAAAACCCCAAAAAAACACTAAATATACTATATATATATATACATATATATATATACCCACACATATATATATACGTATACAGATAAAAAAAAACACAGTAGAGGGGAGAGGAACACAGAATTCAAACTTCCCAAAATTTGAATTCTCACATCGCTCCCACCTAACAAGAAGTTTCGTCCCCGAAACTTACTCACACACCATCCGCGGACAACAGCGGATACCACTCACGCAAAGCAAATTCCAGCTCCCAAGTAGTCTCACGCTCCTCGCGACTCGTCCACTGCACTCTCACATACAGAAAACTCCGGTTCCTCAGCTGCTTCGCCTTGCGAGCCAAAAAAAATCTCAAAGGCACCTCACCGAAGCTGAGATCCTCCCTCAGCTGAACCGTTGTCGGGCCGATCACATGAGAAGGGGCGGGGATGTACTTCCGAAGCAAGGACACACGGAAGACACTGAGCACCCGAGCAAGACTAGGAGGAAGAGCTAACCGATAAGCCACTGGACCCACACGCTCAAGGATCACGAACGGTCCCACGAAACGCGAACAAGCCTGCTCCGCAATCCGAACCGCTTGATCCCTCGAGACGGCCACACCCTGAGCAGCACATGCTCACCGACCTGAAACATTAGGTCCCGTCGTCGCTGGTCCGCGTAGCTTTTCTGCCGGCTCTGCGCAGTCAGCAGCCGCTGCCTCGCACTGCTATCCTGGCCTCTGCGTCCTCCAACATGTCAGGCTCGATCACACGACGCTCACCCACGTCATCCCGACAGATCAGTGATCGACAACGACGTCCATACAGGGCCACGTACGGTGCCATCCCAATGCTCATCAGGAAGCTGTTGAGGTACCTGAACCAACCCTCACCAAAAATCCAAAACGCATGCCCGGAGCATATCCTCGAGAGTCTGGATAACACGCTCCGACTGCCCATCACTCTGAGGGTGATAAGCTGAGCTGAATTCGAGCTTCGTCCCCAGTGCCTACTGCAAGCTCCTCCAGAACTGGGAAACGAAGCGAGAAACCCGATCGGAGACGATCGACACTGGCACTCCAAGCAGCCTGACGATCTCAACCAAGTAGAGCTGCGCCAGTCGATCCCGAGACTAAGACGTGTGTACCGGTAGGAAGTGAGCTACTTTCGTCAATCAGTCCACAAAAACCCAGATCGCAACATGACCTCGCTGAGAACGAGGCAACCCGGTGACGAAATCCATGGTAAACTGCTCCCACTTCCCTACAGGTACAGGCAACGGTTGAAGCTTCCCTGCTGGTCGCTGATGCTCAGCCTTCACCTGCTGATACACCAGGCACAGTGCCACATGCTGAGCTACATCCATCGTCAAAATCAGGCCACCAGAAACTCTGCTTTGGGTTGCGGTACATCTTCGTCCCTCCAGGATGAACGGTGTACGGCGACCGGTGTGCCTCAGTCAAAAACTCTCGCCTCAAATCCCGATCACTGGGCACACACCTCCGTCCACGAAGGAAACCATCAGCATGTAACGTGAAGTCACCATCTCTGCCCTGCTCGGCCTCCACTCGCACTCTCAGCAAGTGCGGATCCATCAGCTGCCCACCGAAAATCTAATCCGACAAGGTGGGTTGCACCTCCAAAGTCAACAACTATGCGGTAGCTCCATAAGGTAAAATCTCCAAATTTAGTCGACGAAACTCCACCACCAATCGCTCCTGGTCGGTGATCATGAGAGACAGCTCGCCGAAGGCTGCTTCCGGCTAAAGGCGTCCGCCACGACGTTTGCCTTGCCCGGATGGTACTGAATGGAGATGTCATAATCCTTCCAAAAGCTCAAGCCACCGTCTCTGTCTGAGGTTCAGCTCCTTCTGGGTGAAGAGGTACTTCATACTCTGGTGATTCGTGAACATCTCACAATGCGCTCCGTACAGATAGTGTCTCCAAAGCTTAAGAGCGAACACCACTGCTACTAACTCGAGATCGAGCGCCAGATAGTTCTTCTCGTAGTCCATCAACTGGCGCGAAGCATACGCGATGACCTTCTCTTGCTGCAAGAGCACGCACCCCATTCCTATCCAAGATGCATCACAGTAAACCACAAAAATCCACACCAGGCTGCGACAATGCTAAGATAGGGGCACGAGTCAAACAGTCCATCAGCTCCTAGAAGCTAATCTGACAAGAGGGAGTCTACAGAAACTTCACGCCCTTCCTCGTCAGCTTGCTCAAAGGGGCGGCGATCTTGAGAAACCCTCAACAAATCGCCGGTAACAACTCGCCAAGCCGAGGAGGCTCCTAATCTCCGTCACAGAAGTCGGAACAGGCCAATCCACTACAGAGTCCACCTTCCTTGGTTCCACCACAAACCAACCTGCGTCACGATGTGAACCAAGAAAGAAACTTCTCAAATAGATCAGTATGTCGTCAAAGAAGACTACGACAAATTGATCCAAGAACTGCCGAAAATCCAGTTCATCAAATCCAAAAAGCTGCCGAGGCGTTCGTCAAACCGAACGGCAAAACCATGATCTCGTAACGCCCGTAACGAGTCCAGAGGGCCGTTAACGCAACGTCCTTGGCCTTGATCTTCAGCTAAAGATAACCTGGCTGCAGAACATACTTCAAGAAAACCGAGGCTCCCTGGAGCCGGTCGAAGAGATCATAGATCTGCGGTAGAGGGTACTAAAACATCACCGACATCTCGATAAGCTCGAACTCATAATCAAACCAACGGAAAACCTTGCGAGTCCATCACTCTGGTGCACAGGGTTGCCACACGCAACAAGCGATAAAAAAAATCACCAGTGGTGCCAAACATCAGATCCAAGTGATCGGACACGCGCTCCAAACCAAGACTGCACGAAAGTCACGGCGAAAATCTTGTACGCAAACACAAGCACAGAGACCTCGGAGCCAACAACCAGGCTCCCGTCATCCCGAAACCGAGCTAAAAGGCAACCTGACTCAACCGGAGTCAAACCATCCGCAGTGATGGCAAATCAACTGCGCAAAACCATGCCAGGATTAGCTCAAGGCTCACTACTAGATCAGGGATGACCACCACACAGCTTTCCCACAAGACAACATAGAGGGAGATTGTCTTGCAAAAGAAAGCACCGACCCAATCCAGAAAGTCCCAAAAGGGATATGGCATTTCGTCCTAACCTTTGACACTACGTTGTCTGCAGCCAACGTACTTATCAAAAGAAAACAAAATATCCCAAGATCAAAAGCCGACAACCAGTTGGCAACACCACAAAGGCACCAGGTCAACCAACTCAAAAGCTGGACCAAAATCACAGACGAGTCACCGAATTAACGGGAAAAAAGCAAACCGACCCACAAAATAAAGTCTGCCCTGAGCCAACTCCCTAGGAGTCTTCGGCTTCCCACAACAAACCGACGGCTACAGGCGACAAAGGGTCGTCAACCACACGAACCAAAGCGAAGGAAAAACAAATCCAGCGTTGACTAACCAACGTCGAACGCGGTGAGACCTCCAACAAGAACCTGGAAGATCTCGCGGCAACACGAAAGCCTACAAATACCACCAGAAATTCCAAAACACACCAATTTAGGTGTTAGGATAGCCGCAAACCATGTAGGCACCAACAAAAACTCGACACCAAACAGTGTCCACTCAGTCTAGTACACGTCAGTTTGACGCAAGAACTAGCTAAAGGTAGAAAGACCAACACTGACGATTCCATCAGCAATACGTCAGAGGGGTAGGCTTCACCGCCCTACCCAACAAAACAGAGAGGGTAACACCCAAACTGCGGTCGAAACCGCTCAAAGCACCGTCTCCGTAGAGACGCTCGCAGAGGCCCTCGTGCTCAACACGGAAAGTGGGGCCAGGGCAAGAACAGCCCAAACGGCAACACAGATCCACCAAGTGACGTCACCTAGCCCACAAGGGCCACCACCTGCCAACGAGTGGTTACGCAAAAGGGGAAACACCCTGCCACTTGGTATCTGTCTGGTACTCCACCACCACTACTAGAAGGAGCACGAGTCTGCGAACAAGGGCGGATCGAACCTCAGAAAATCTGCCAAGCGCGCTCGGATGTGGCCACCACCCCCAATCACGGGGTCGGCGTCCACACGCGAAACAGCCGACGTAGTCGCTGTCGTCGTCGCAGTCGTCGCCACAACGGCATGGGTGCCACAGGAGGGTCTACAGTCATCGGGGCACTCGGCGGAGGAGGAGGAGGGGCTGGAGCGGCAGTCGCCGTAGCCTGCTGCTGCAAAAACAACTACCGGAACAAGCCGGAACATGCCGGAGAGGGTCGTCAGCTGACCCCTCGCCTCGGCCTCATGCACACAGGGTACGGTCCACATCAGGCTGTCCGCCTTCTGCCAGCTCCTCACTCGAACCAGCCGCAAAAGCTCGAATCTGAACACCAGCAGACGGCTCCGCAGGCGCACGCCTACCACTACGACCCGGACGAGGAGGTCTACCACGACCACAAGCCAACTGCAAAACACAGAAACCTGCGCAAGAGAAAGGAGTCGGCAACTCCCACAAAACACAAGCCGAAAATAAACCCCTCGAACTCGCGCACCTATACATCTTAGGTCTTCCTATGGGTCAGCCTAACCAGTGGTTCAGTTACAAGTTATGAATGAATGAGTGTTTGTACCCTTTACGCTCTGATACCATCTCAATCTGTCACGCCCCGGGCTAGTTTTAGAAGCGGAAAATACGTGCCAATTTTTTTTTTTTTGAAAGCCTAGCCCGCGCCATGTACAGACCCGCCACAAATATAGGGTCCACTGTACACACGGACAGAGCCTCCCCTGTATTTGCACGGCGTACACAACATACAACAGGATCACAACCACCATTCATTCATCACAACAACACAACAGCTCAAAAAGATTCATACAGCTAACAGTCCTTAAACCTGTATGAATCTAAGCAAGTCCTTAGGCGAAGGATGATGCGATGCACAAACAACAGATCATTCTAGAAAATTGCTCCTTACCCAGAAGCTTTATTTTGAAATCCTAATATCAAGCATTCAAGAATCATTCGAAAATCGTTCTCCACACGAGAACTCTCTTTTGAAAATCCAAAAGTCGATCGATCGAAAATCCACTTGGAAACTGTTTCCCACACGGAAACCTTTATTTGAAAACGCTACCACGAGGGGTAGAAAACCAAGATGCGCGATATAAAGCCACAATGATAGATTTAAAAGCATCGACATTCAGAGGTCTAAGCATGCAATACAATCATCCAACATATAACTGTACCAAATCATAACATGCTAGATAAAACAACCACAGTGTAACTGAACCATATCCATAACTAACTGATAGAGGGTAAGGGTAATAACCAAATCTGGAGAGGAAAGCCTCACAGGTCGGGACCTCTAGTACCACTAACTAGGCGTGCCTCGCTGCGTCCCGACTCTCACCACCCTGCTCACCTGAAAACAACAACGAGGGCGGGAGGTGAGAACATGTAAACATGTCTCCCCTCCCAGTGGGTACCGCAAGCCGACGAAGGCGAGGTGTACACACCGGCACGAGGGTCAACAAAAGATAGATAAGGTAAACAGTAGCACAAGTAAGTATGAGGCTGACATACAACTAAACAACTATGCTACTGTAAGCAACTAGTATATGCATCAACTGTAAGTAACCACCAATATACCCAATCACCACCAGGCCACAAGGACAGATCCCTGGCACTGGCACCACATGCTCAACCATCGGCACATAACCTCCGCAGATGCACGTGCTAAGAGGCTCACGGGTCGGATGCACGCGACCCTTTTCCGGAAAAGAACACCCCCAGGCGGTGGATCAGACCGCTGGTGTACGTGAAGTGCTAGAAGAGCTGTGACGATCGATGCGAATGCTCAATCCACAGAACGGCAACGAGCCGTGAAGCAACTGGTAAACCACAACGAGGATCGCTCGGAACAACAGGCGATCAACACCGACCAACTAGGTCGTCTCAAGAATCATGCAAACCACAACTACTCTAATATCCAAGCACACATAAGTAGAGTCAACGGGAGTCAACGGGAGTCAAGTGAACTAATAACTGAAATGCAAGAGAAAGGATAGAAAGGTATCACCGTAGTCTACTGAACCGACTCCGGATCGAAGTACCCACCTGTAGGTAAGATCAAGCCTAACACCGACGGCTCTCGGGAACCGCGACAGGATGTACGAAAAACTCACAGGGTCAAGGACCACCAAGTCGACACTAAACACAAAGCACTCACATCCCGAAACCGACGGATCGCCCGGAAATCCCACCGGGACGATCCCGAAACCACACTAAGCCCCACAGGGGTACCAACAACCAAACCAGGTCCTCCGCTGTCCCCCAAACACACAAAATGAGGTGGCGGGACAGCAAGCACAAGCTCGGGGTGCCACGAACACAAACGCACCCGAAAAGGCTTCCCGGGTTCCCGAAAAATGCCGAATTGGCACCGGAACCCCCCGTCACTCATCCGATGTCCTCGAAACTTTGGGACAGCGATGAGGAACAGCCAACAAGGCTAAACGACGAAGCCAAGTCACTCACGAAAACAGCGAGTGAGTCGCACGACTAAAAACACGCGTTTCGCCGACTATTTCATCGAAAAACGCGTCGGAAATGAATCCGAATCTTCGCGAAGAGCGAAGGGGTTGGACAACCAGTCCACAGGGCCTCAAGGACCATGCCCTTGCTGCCCGCAGCGTCGCAACACTGCCACAATCGCCAAAGTCCACAAACAATCAACAATTACATACATACAAGCAATAAACAAGGCCGTTCGAGCAATCCGTACATCCGCACGACCTTCCGCAAGCACCAGCGGATAGGTAACAATGTAACGGAGGCCGTGCTCACAACCCCACTGCGACAGGACCAGTCACAAGCACAGAAATCCCATAAAAATAGTGCTCACATGCGATGAAATTTCTCGACAAAGGCCGAACAGCGAAACGGCACACCCAAACAGCAAACTGAGGTGAGCATGATGATCAGCGCGTCGCCACGATCATCGTGCTCACCTTCCCGGGCTACGGGAGGCAACAGTAAGCAAGATACATGCATTCGGCCCAAAACACAACCAAAAGAGACCCGGGCCGGAGCAACCAGCTCCGGCCGGCTGTCGGCCGGCATGCACGGCCAGCGGCGGCCAGGGTCGGATACGGGGGAGGCATGGAAGAGAGGGCTCACCTCAGCTGGCGACGGAAAGCGGCGGCGGCGGCGCGGGGAGAAAGCCAACTCTCGGGTTGGCTAGGGCACGGCAGCGCGGCAACGGACGGCGGCGGCGGCCGGCGGCCGGCGTCGACGCGAGCACCGGCAAGAGGGGCCCGCCGAACGTCGGTTGGCCGGTGACCGCGACAAGGGAAACCGACGACGGCGGCGGCGGAGCAAGCTCGGCCTCGGCTGCCCAAGATGCCCTAGCCGAGCCCGCGCGGCGGCTGCGGCGGCGCTCTGGCGGCACGGCGACGGCCGGGGAGGTAGGGGGCGGCGCCGGATGTCCCGAGGGTGACGGCGCTCACCCTCCCGGGCATCGGGAGGCGGCAGCGGCTCGGGCCAACAAGTCTCGGCCCGCAGCTGCCCTAGCAGCAGCTGCAGCAGCTCGGCTGCGGCTCCCGGCGGCTCCCGACAGCGGCGCACGTCGCCGACGGTCGTGCCACCTCAGGGGGAGCTCAGGCGTGGGTTCCCCCTGGGTGCACACCACAGGGAAGAAGAAGAAGGAGAAGAAGAAAAAGAAAAGAGAGAAAAGGAGAGGGTGGCTTGGCCGGGGTTGCGCCGGCCAGGGGGGTGGTCGGCGGCGGCCGGCAGAGCTCGGGGAGGTAGGTGGGGAGCTGGGGGAGCTGGGGCTTGCTGCTGGGGAGGCTGAGGGAGAGAGAGAGGAAGTGAGGTCACTCTCCACTCACACACACACAATGCACATATACACATGCACAAAATTGCAAAAACACCCCTCAAACACAGGAAATAGCCTCTCAGTCCCTCACAGCAGGAACAAAATGCCCAGACACCCCTCCGCAAGCAATCCCACGCGAAACGGTGCGAGAAACAGGGTCCAGATCGCGAAACTGCAAAATGTCCAAAAGGACCCCTCGGCGAAGAACATTCAATATCTCTCAATCCGTCTGTCGCATGTCGACACGAATCACGCCATCGCGTTCAGCACTGCCGAGACATCGAATCTACCATTTTGGATCGTCAGAATCGGACTCCGGATTGCGCCGTTAAGCCGTTCTCTCTCCGCAACAAAACTTAAAATCCCAAAAAAATACTAAATATACTATATATATACATATATATATATACCCATACATATATATATACGTATACAGATAAAAAAAAACACAGTAGAGGGGAGAGGAACACAGAATTCAAACTTCCCAAAATTTGAATTCTCACAGTGTGTGTGTGTGTGTGTGTGTGTGTGTGTGTGTGTGTGTGTGTGTGTGTGTGTGTGTATTTGTATGTATATTTATGTGTTGTTGTGTGTTGGAGGAGAGTTGACGGCTTTTGTCGCGAATCGGCGACCGTTTCTGGAGATCTAAAATCGCAGGTTCGATGTTTCAGCAGTGCTGATCTTGATGGCGCAATCCATTCGTGAATCCGACCGTCGTATCGTGAGATATCGCGAGATCTTCGCCGAAGGGTCGAAATGTGGATTTTGATCTTTTCGCGAAAAGGTCCATATTTTATGTACCATTCTGCGTGAGATCGTGCGTGAAGGGGTGTCGACGCGTTTTACGCGTGCTGTGAGGAACCTGGCTTCATTTTCCCTATCCTTGTGGACTTTTGTGTAATTGTACGTGAGGGTATATAAGTGCATGTTAGGGTTTTTCTTGAGGAAACCCTAACCCTAACTTCTCCCTCTGCACCCGAGCCCCTCTGCCGAGCTCCTGCCCGTGCGCCGTCCCCCGCGCGCAACCGCCGCCGTCGCCGACCAACCCTGGCCGGCCAGAGCCGAGGCCGAGCTCTCCTTCCTTCTCCTTCTTCTTCCTCTCCTCTCCTACCTTCCTTGAACCGAGCCGCCGCAGCCTCCTGCCGTCGCAGTGCCCTTCCTCCGGACTCAGGAGGACCGCCGCCGCCGCAGCCTCCTTCCCCGGCCGCCCCCGTGCCGCCGGAGCACCGCCGCGGCTTGTGCTACCACCGCTGGAGCTTTTCTGGCAGCAGCGGCCGAGGCTTCCAAGCCGCCGCCGCCGCCGCCCTTTGCCGTCGCGGTCGCCCTCCTTCCGGCCTCCGGCAACGTGTCGCCGTCGGTGCTCGCCGTTCCGACTGCCGCCGCCGTCGTTTGTTGCCGTGCGGGCGTGCCCTAGCCGACCCGAGAGCGGGGTTTCTCCCCGCGCCGCCGCCGCCGCTCCCCGTCGCCGGTTGAGGTGAGCTTCCTTCTCTCCTCCTCCCCCGCGTCCGACCTGAGCCGCAGCCCACGCCGCTTGGCCGCCGGCAGCCAGCCGGAGCTAGCTTGCTCCGGCCGAGATCGGTTTATACTTGTTTGGAGCCGCACGCACTGCTTTGGGCCTCTGGTTGCCTCCCAATCTTCGAGGAGGTGAGCACGGTGACTGCGGCGACGTGCTGATCGTCGTGCTCACCTCGGTTGACAGCAACGATGCCCCGCTTCGCTGTTTTGGCAGTGTCGAGCCCTTTTAATTCATGTAATTGGTGTTTTCTTGGGTCGTTTGAGCCCCGCGACTATTTTTGTCGCTCCGGGCTGTGAGCATCCCCTCCGCTGCGTCGAGACCTGTCCGCTGGTGCTCGCAGAAGGTCGTGCGGACGAGCAGAGTGCTCTAACGGCCGTTTTGATGGTTTATGTATGTATATAATTGTTAGTTTAGGACTTTTATGTGATTGTCGCAGCGTGGAGTCGTTGCAGGCAGCAAGGGTTTAACCCTCGAGGCCCTGTGGACTAGTTGTCCAGGCTCGTGATGCCCTCGCGGAAACTCATTTTGATTTTCGACGTGTTTTCCGACAAATTGGTCGGCGGAACGCGCGTTTCGGTCGCGTGACTCACTTGTTGAGATCGTGAGTGACCTGGCTTCATCGCAAAGCCTCATTGGCTGTTCTTCATCGCTGTCCCGAAGTTCCGAGGACAGCGGATGAGCGACGGAGGGTTCCGGTGCCAAAATCGGCATCTTTCGGGAACCCGGAAAGCCGTTTTTGGGTGCGTTTGTGTTCGTGGCACCCCGGACTTGTGTCTGCTGTCCAATCACCTCATTTGGTGTGGTTGCGGACAGCGGATGACTTGTGTTGTTTGTTGGTACCCCTCTGGGGCTTGGTTTGGGTTCGGAATCGTTCCGACGAGTTTCCCGGACATTCCGACGATTTTGGGTATGTGTGTTCTTCGTGTCTTGTGTCGACTCGGTGGACCTTGACCTTGTGAGTCTTTCGTAGGCCCAGTCGACGTTCCTGAGAGTCGTCGGTGTTAGGCTCTCCCGTTCTTCAGGTGGGTGCTTCGATCCGGAGTCGGTTCAGTGGACTAGCGGTGATACCTTTCTTTCCCTTTCTTTGCATGATTGGTTATTAGTTCACTAGATTCTCGTTTTCTCTCTGCTTATGTGAGCTTGCCATTAGTAGAGTAGTGTGGATGTTGCATGGTTTATTGATATGGCCTGGTTGGCCGGTGGTGATCTCCTGTTGTTCCGAGCGATCCTTGGACTTGGTCTCGTTGCTATTCTCAGCTTGTTGTCGTCTTGTGGATTGAGCATTTTGCATCGATCATCATAGCTCGTCTAGCACTTCACGTACACCAGCGGTCTGATCCACCGCAGGCGGGTGTTCTTTTCCGGAAAAGGGTCGTGCGTTTCCGACCCGTGAGCCTCTTGCCAGGTGCTTTTGCGGAGGTTATGTGCCGGTGGGTGAGTGTTTTGTGGCAGTGCCTGCGATCTGCGAATTTATAGGGCACGGTGGTGATTGGGTTTATTTGATATCTACAATTGATGCATATGTACTTACCTGCAGTAGCTTAGTCGTTCATACCTGCTCATACTCATGTATATCTGTTGCTACTGTATTCGTATACCTATCTATCTGTTGCTCCTCCTTGCCGGTGTGTGCACCTCGCCTTCGTCGGCTTGCGGCACCCACTGGGAGGGGAGACATGTTTACATGTTCTCACCCCCCGCCATCGTTGTTGTTTTTAGGTGATCTTGGTGGAGGGAGTCGGGACGTGGTAAGACGCGAGTAGCTAGCGGGCTTTAGAGGTCCCGATCAGTGTTTCGTCAGATTGGTTTACCCTTGACTCCCTCTTATTGAGTAGACTTTTGTTTATGGTTCAGTTACACTGCTTGCTTACTTATCTATTGATTGGATATTGTGTTTCAATGGAGGTTTATGGTTTACATATCTCTCGTGGACTTATGACATCCGGATATTGGTTTTTGTGGATTTCTACCCCTCGTGGTAGTTGGTTTTCAAAACAGGATTTCCTTGTGGAAAACGGTTTTCAAATATTTTTACGATCGATCGGCTTTTGGTTTTCAAAAGAGAGTTTCCGTGTGGGGAACAGTTTCAAAATGACATTTAAATGGTTGAAATTAGGGTTTCAAAACAAAGCTTCTGGGTGGGAAGCACTTTTAATAGAATGTTCTGTTGTACTGTGCATTGCATCATCCTTCGCCTAAGGAGTGCTTAGAGGCATGCAGGTATATAAGGATGGCTAGCTGTATGAGAACCCTTGTGTGGATGTTTGTGTATGGTTGGTGAATGAATGGTGATTGTGATTCTGTATTATTTCGTGGTACGCCGTGCAAATACAGGGGAGGCTCTGTCCGTGTAAATAGAGGGACCTGTATTTGTGGCGGGTCTGTACGTCGTGCGGGCTAGGCTTTCAAAAAAAAAATTTGACACGTTTTTCCGCTACTAAAAACTAGCCCGGGGCGTGACAATAAATGAGACTAAGAAGTATCTAACTTCTGTATTGAAAATGAAAGATTTAAATGAAGTAGATACTATCTTAGGAATAAAAGTGAAGAAACACAGTGGAGGTTATGCTTTATCTCATATGCACTACATCGAAAAAATGATTTTAAAATATAATCATTTGGGAATCAAAGAAGTAAGTACCCCATACAATGTTTCTATTAAATTAGTCGAAAATCCTGGAAGAGCGATTGCTCAAATAGAATATGCAAGTGCAATAGGCAGTTTGATGTATGCAGCGCATTGCACTAGACCAGATATTGCATTTGTAGTTTGCAAACTTTCTAGATATACAAGTAATCCTAGTACTGATCATTGGAAGGCTATAAGTAGAGTCTTTGGATATCTTAAAAGAACTAAAAATCTGGGATTATTTTACAATAATTTTCCAGCAATGCTAGAAGGTTTTTCTGATGCTAGTTGGATAACTAGCTTAAGTGATAATAAATCTACGTCTGGATGGGTATTTATTTTAGGAGGTGGAGCAATCTCCTGGGCTTCAAAGAAACAGACGTGTGTAACACATTCCATAATGGAATATGAATTTATAGCGTTAGCAGCTACAGGCAAAGAAGCGGAGTGGCTGAAAAATTTACTGTTTGATATAAAGTTGTGGCCACAACCGATGCCGCCCATCTCTTTGCACTGTGATAGTCAAGCAACAATGTCTAGGGCACTCAGCCAGGTATATAATGGCAAGTCTAGACATATAAGTTTAAGGCATGACTATGTTAAAGAATTGATAAAAGAAGGAATAATTACTATTATATATGTGAGGTCATGCAGTAATTTAGCAGACCCTTTCACAAAATGACTCTCGAGAGATATAGTAAAATATACATCCGTAGGATTGGGTTGGAATTCCTTTCTTTTAAAAGTCACTGTTGGGGTTAAAAAAAAATTAAAAAATAATAATAATAAAGACGGGAAAGATTATGGTTGCCCCAATATTTGGGCTTATTCAATTTCTTGGGTTCTATATATTTTTAATTCTAATAGACCTCGTATGAACCCAGGCATAATTTGGGCCCAACAGATTTATGCCCTTTTAATAGGCCCCATTTATGAACATAAGCTTGTGGGCCTCATGAAAGCCCATTGAATTTTTGAGCCTATTTAATAATTTGGGCCTCATTTCAGCCCAACGAATATTATTATTTATGCCCAACTGGCTCCATCAAAGTAGGCCCAATCTCAGCCCAACCCATGGGATGACAGCACATATCTGAAAATTCAATTTTGAATTTTAAATGCTACACCCGCATGCGAAAATTTAATTTTGAATTTCAAATATTTGAATTCAATTTCCAACTAATTAGAAAATATCCTTCAACCTCATGCACCCTTTTTTTTATTCAATTTCGAATTTCAAATCCTCAACCAATCTCTAAATTATCTCTCCACCCATTTCTCAACCAATCATTCAAAATTCAAAAATTCAATTTTTAAACCCCCAACCAATTCTCAACAATCGGATTTAAAATTCGAGTTCGAATTTCGAATCCCTAACTAGCCCCACAAATCTCTCAACCATTCTGATTATAAATAGGGGAGAAAATTTTCAAAAGAAAGGGGGAGGATAGCAACAAAAAAAAAAGAGGAGAGGGCCACACACTTCTACGTACAAAAAAATTCAAAAAGGAAAGGAGATATCTTCCCACCGCACCACTTTATTCAGTCCCTTATCCGATTTTCCCCCGATCCGATCACAGGTAAAATTAAAAAAAAGAAGAAACTCCCTCTCCCCTTAGCCGTACGGCTATCCCCTTAGCCGTACGGCTAAGAGGGGGAGAGGGAGATCTCCTCTCTCTCTTCCCTAAAATAAAATAAAAATCTCCTTCTTTTTTTCCTTTTTTTGCCCCGCACGTGTCACGCCGCCGTCGCCATCCGCGCCGTCACTGCCAAATCCTATCTTGACGACTTCGATGGGAGAGGGGAGGAGGATCGCCGATCTTCCGTTTCTTCGGACCCCTCCACCCCATTCAAAGTTGTTAAGTAATGGGACGGGTGGTTCCCTGTCACATCGCCGCAACCGCCTTCAACCTTGACTTGAATTTTTCGAAAGAAGATGGGAGGGGAATCAATGGTTCCCCGCTTCTTCGGACCCTTCAACTCCTTTCGAGAACGTCGAGTCAAGATCGCTATGACTTTTTACTATCGTCCAACCGTTACAGAGGCTTTTTACTCTGTTCAATACATAATGACTGAGGCCAACTTTGGTTGGTTAATCCGATCAGTTCATCGATGGTCAGCAAGTATGATGGTTCTCATGATGATCCTGCACGTATTTCGTGTGTATCTCACAGGTGGATTTAAAAAACCTCGCGAATTAACTTGGGTTACGCTGCAAAACAAAAAGAAAAGAAAACCACGAAATTCCAATGCGGGTGATTTCTTCGGACATCCGTACTCAAGGTTCATTCATTTTAATCCAAACCGGTTCAAATGATTTCTTCGGACATCTGGAATTCGGCTCAATCCAAATTAAAATCACAATTCGAAAAGGTTATTTTTTCGGACCGCAAAATAAAATTGCAATAAAGTTTGAAAAGGAAATTTCTTCGGACCCCAAACTCAAATTGCAATAAAATTTGAAAAGGGATTTCTTCGGACCCCAAATTCAAATTGCAATAAAATTTGAAAAATTACAATAAAGTTTGAAAAGGGGATTTCTTCGGATCCCAAAATAAAATTTGAAAAGGAAATTTCTTCGGACCCCAAAATCCAAATTGCAATAAAATTTGAAAAGAGGATTTCTTCGGACCCCAAACCAAAATTGCAATAAATTGAAAAGGGGATTGCAATAAAATTTGAAAAGGGGATTTCTTCGGACCCCAAACCAAAATTGCAATAAATTGAAAAGGGGATTGCAATAAAATTTGAAAAGGGAATTTCTTCGGACCCCAAAACCAAAATTGCAATAAATCGAAAAGGAGATTTCTCCGGACCCCAAAATTAAAATCGCAATTTTAAAAAGGGGGTTTCTTCGGACCCTTAATTCAAATTGCAATAAAGAGGCTTTCTTCGGATCTCAAATTCAAATAAAATAAATTCAAAGGAGTATGCAAAATGGCCGCAAATAAATTAAATTTAATGCTAACCTAGAATCCAGGCCCAGTCAACGAGCTCCAATTCAAGCCCAGTCAACATGCAGGCCCAGAATGGCTCAGCTTACATAGGGCTCAAATCCGGGCCTAGTCAACATGCAGGCCCAGAATGACTCAGCTTACATACGGGCTTCAATTCAGGCCCAATCCCGAAATGACAACCAAAATCAGTCCAATCCACAAATAAAATTCAAACCCAATCTATTCCACACAAAAACCCAAACCCAATCCAAGTCCACATAAAAATCCAAACACAAACCAAATCCACATAAAAAACTCAATCCAAGCCCACACAAAATCTGAACCCACAATAAAACCCAATTCCACACAAAAATCCAAACCCAAACCAAGTCCACATAAAGGTCTAACCCAATCTAACCCAAACCCACCTTCAAACACGAGCTTTTATAATGAACCGAGAATGTGTTATTTTCATGAATCATGAGTGAAATCCCATATATCAAGTTCATGAGCCAAATATCATGAGCCATATATTCCATACACCAAATCATATGGACCAAATTATATGGATCACGAACCAAACCCCATACCCATATCTCATGAACCATAAACCAAGTTCATGAGCCATATATTCCATACACCAAATCATATGCACCAAAAATATAACCAAATCTCATAAACCATACACCAAATTCATGAACCAAATCTCATGAACTATACATCAAATCCCATGAGCCATATCTAAATCTCATGAACTATACACCAATTTCATGAACTATACCCAAATCTCATGAACCAAATCATATCCAAATCCCATACACCAAATTCTATGAGCCATACACCAAGTTCATGAACCAAATCTCATGAGCCATACACCAAATCCCATGAGTCATATCCAAATCTCATGAACCATACACCAAGTTCATGAACCAAAGTTCATGAACGAAATCCCATGAACCATACACCAAGTTCATGAACCATACACCAAATCCTACGAACCAAATCTCATAAACAAAATCATATCCAAACCCCATACACCAAATCTCATGAGCCATACACCAAGTTCATGAACCAAATCTCATGAACCACACACCAAATTCCATGAACCATACACTAAGTTCATGAACCAAATCTCATGAACCACACCAAATCCTATGAACCAAATCTCATGTACCACACACCAAATCCCATGAACCATACATCAAGTTCATGAACCAAATCTCATGAACCACACACCAAGTTCATGAACCAAACACCAAATCCTACGAACCAAATTTCATGAACCAAATCCCATACACCAAATCTCATAAACCAAACCATATCCAAATTTCATACACCAAATCTCATAAACAAAACCATATCCAAATCCCATACACCAAATCTCATAAACCAAACCATATCCAAACCCCATACACCAAATCTCATAAACCAAGCCATACCCAAATCTCATGAACTATGCACTAAGTTCATGAACCAAATTCAACTCTTATGAGCCATACCAAGTTCATACGATGTCTTCTACCATGGGCCAAGTTCATAAACTGAACCCGACCTCATCATAAATCTCGATCTTTTGATCTAGCTCATATACCTAGAGTAAAAATCAAATTCAAAATCGACTAACCCTAACATATATACTTAGGGTCTAGTCAACCCTTCACTCTAGCACATATAACTAGAGTGGAAATCAAACCAAGTTCGACTAACCCTAACATATATACTTAGGGTCTAGTCGACCTTTTACTCTAGCCCATATACCTAGAGTGAAAGTCAAATACAAAATCGACTAGCTCTAATATATGCACTTAGGGCTAAGTCAACTCCACCGCCTTAGCACATATAACTAAGACAAAATCATCTCCAAACCGACAGAGTTTTAAACTATATACTTGGAACTCCGTCAAATTCATATGCAATCGAGCTCTAATATATATACTTAGAGTTCATTCCAAACCCGACTAATCCTAACACATATACTTAGGGTTTAGTCAACCTTTTGCTCTAGCACATATACCTAGAGTGGAAGTCAAATCAAGCTCGACTAACCCTAACACATATACTTAGGGTCTAACATATCTATCTAGAGTGAAACCGGTATCCAATCGAGCTCTAATACATATACTTAGAGTTCACTCAAATCAAACGAACCCTAACGCAATACCTTAGGGCTTAGTCAAATCCTCACTCTAGCACATATAACTAGAGTGAAAAATATATTAAACTCGGTTAATCCTGATACATATACTCAGGAATTAGCTACTCTTTACCTTCGGGTAACATCAAATCCGACCCACCTCAATACATATACTTGGGGTTTGGTCACATCTTCACTTTGGAACATACAACCAAGGTGAAATCAAATATAATTAGACTCTAATACATATACTTAGAGTCTAATGACGATTAGGTCTTAATACATACACTTAGGACCTAGTCAGCCTCATATCCTATATATACTTAGGATTCGATCAATTATCAAGATAGATTCGTTCCATCCTCCCTATGAAGGTCTCTTAATCGAAGGTGCCCCAATCTTCAGGGGGTAATTAACAATAGATGCTTGCGTCTATTAGAAGCCATGGATCCGCAATACCTGATACCCACATACATATAAATATTAATCTGAATCATGAATACTACCCCCACGGGAAATCAATCGACCGTGCGAGGTGCGTCATTCGTAGTGGCAGACAGTCACCAAAACCCAACCTTTATCTAGTTACATCACTAGTGAAAAGGTTTAATGGGTAAAAACAAGTTATTGATAAGTGACTGTCAATACACTAGGAATGTCGTTTAAATATGCAGTGTATACTGTTACGGAATTGGAGGATGAGTGATAATACTCTTAGTGAAGTTCAAGTTTATTTGATGCCTATCGTAACAGAGGCAGTAGAAAAGGAACTTCACCTATATGAGCATAAGAAGTGGTGCCGCTTCTGGCAAAAGTTTAGGGCTTGCTTTTGTAAATGTTCATGAAACCAGGAGGTAGCAAATGGCCATAAAGGTGCTAAACCTATTCGGTGAACTTCTTAATTAAGTTTATAGATCTGTGTGTGTGTTATTTTCGGTTCTGATATAAAGAATCTTGGTTTAAGTTTTGGCCACCATTGATTTTGTTGGAACTTTGAGATAATTACACTAATTGAAGGTTTAATCGAAAGACACCTTCTTGTATGCATAAGTCTATTTTTAAATCAGGATTACAATCTAGTGGGGGATTGTTAGTGTAGATTGTAATAATGGATGTGAGAAAATAACTTGAAGAATTAAAATCAAAATTAATTGAATGGTTGTGTCTCTTTGGTGAATTAGTTATTCTTATGAAAAGATATGTCTTTTCATTTGATGCAAAGATATGTCTCTTTACGAAGAGATATGTTTCTTCACGAAGAGATGAACCCCTTTTTGAAAGAATATGTCTTTTCACAATTCGTGAAAGGACGTGTCCTTTTGTGAAAAGATATAATTTTAAAGCTTGTGTTCTTTCATCGTATCCATTCATCTCCTATAAATAGGAGATGTTTTGAAAGCTTCAAGGGCAATATAATCAATCCTTTCTCTTTCCTAATTTTTCATACTGATTCTTAAGAGAGAAGTTATTGAGGAAAAGTCTTCAAAAGTGTTGTTTGCAGTCTTTCGGCGGTCTTGTTGTATCTTGGAGGTGATTTGCTGGTAACCCGGCAGCATACATTCGAGTGGGGGCAAATATCACCTTAAAGAAAGTGAAATTACACGCCTCAAGACCATAATTTACTTGATCTCCATTCATATTCCCCAACATGAGCCATATTGAGCTTGACAGAGATATGCCCTTTATACTCGTTGGGGTCGCGCCCCTCGAGTGCCGCTCTGGAGTCTGTCTTTAACGAGTTCATGTTGCAGCAGCCCTAATCCGTGGATAGTCCACCTACAGGTATGGCAAGAGATCCCCGAGGAGACCTATGCGTTGGTGGGCCATTTGTAGGAGTGGTGCCATAGCAGTAGGTAGGCGCAGGCTTGACCGGACCCACGAATCGGTCAGTGAGATTGAGTTACTGCTGTGAGTATCCTGTAGTTAGTTGATGCATATCATTCATGACTTAGTACTTTAGCATCAGTATTATAGAGGCATGATAGCTGTAGATTTTTTTTTCAGCTCATATATATATATATATATATATATATATATATATATATATATATATATATATATATATATATATATATATTTATATCTTGTTGTACAGTTTAGTTATTGCTTTTTATTTTTGCCTTTAGTAGACCAAGTGGGTAAGTCATTGTCGTTAGTGATGGTACCCACTGGTGACTACTGGTTCAATAGTTCTCACGCTCTCTGTTTATTATTTTTTCGTTTCAAAGCCCTGAGCTCCAGTTGCTGCTACTGATCGAGATAAGGGAATCGCGGAATAGATAGCGTCTCCTACCTGAGTCGACCGTGCTATAAGAGGACCCTGTAGCTGCTAGCTTTTGGAATAGTATACTGTACATATTGGGACTGGCTAGGCCAGCTATGATGTATATTTATTTACAGTTATCTAGGAGGTGGATTATGTATATTTTGGATTTCATGTATGTACAGTATGATTTTATGTTTAGTTTATTTAATCACCTCTGATACATGCTAGTTGTAAACTCCTAGCATTGCTAGTTGTGGACTCTATGACTGTTTTACAGGTGTTTGACGCTTTATGTGCGCGGAGCTTTCCGTGCATACGACAGGTCTGTGGCGTGCCCGAGCTTTTGCCGTAACCCGGGGCGTAACAAAATTTGAATTCATGATTTGAATTAAATCTTATTTTACTATTTAATCTTAGATTTTGGATTCAAATATAAATTCACAATTTGAATTAATAAATTAAAATTAAAATATGAGGTTAAATCACAATTCAGATTAGATATTTGAATTCATAATTCTTACTCAAAGTTCAAACTAAAACTCATTATTGAAATTAAATTCGAAATGCAAATTTAAATTCAAATTCAATTTTCAATTAAAAATTTAAACTTTGATCTCAAGTTTCAATCAATAATTTATATTTATAATTTGGAACAATTTGGATTCCAAGTTCAAAATGAAGTTCGTACCTAAAAATAATTTGATTAAAATTCAAATTTAAAAATTTTAATTAAGAATTTAAAACTAGAATTAAAATTTAAATAAAATTTAAATATAAAATTTAAATTTAAATATACATTCACTAATTTAAATTTAAAAATTTTGTGTTGAATTTGAAATTACAAATAAAATTCAGAATGTGAAGTTAATTTCATAATTTCAATTCAAATTAAAGTTGAAATTCAACTTTAAAAATAAATTCAAAGGTTAAAATTAAGACCAAATATAATGTTTTAGATAAGCTCTATACTTTCGGTGACTTTGAAATTTTTTGAGCTCAAGTTTAAAAAAGTGAGATTTAGATATAACACACTTATTCAACCCACTTTCGTAAAATAATTTCATATCCACTTTTACTAACCACATAACTGATAAAATGTTATTTTTTGAAAATGCTATTTTTGATGTTCCACTTTTGTCCAACCAAATACACTATTAGAGTGGATTATTATCTAACCTTATTTTCTAGAGTATAATTTAATTATAGAGTTGAGTTCCTGTGCTTTTAAAGTATAGGAATATTTTTAAACTTTTAGTATTTGTGGATTAAAGTTTTCTAATAACTCACTTAAAAACTCATTCAAACTTAATAGTTTAATAGCTATTCTTTAAATAATTCTAATCAAACTTAAAATTAATTGGAGAAAAGAAATAAATTATATGCACTTGATGCATATTAACACACCATATACCACAAATTATATTAAAGGACTAATTTTCAATATCAAAACTTAATTAAATATATCTGATCTATAAAGTGTAATAATTTAAATATGTTTACTTAATTAAATTTTAAAATTTCTATTGAAGGTTTTAAGTATGTGGTGTATATACTTATATATACCCGGTGTAGAGACGCTTAATAGAGTGCACTCATAATTCTAAGAGAGGAGAAACTTTTCTTTGCATCTACTTATACTAATATTTCATATACCGCAAAAGTATATAAGATTATTGATAAAATATCTGATAATTAGTATTATAAAATAAAATATGATATGGTATATGTAACAAAAAAATTTAGGCCAATTTGCATAAAAAATTCATTAGTTTTGAGATTTTGCAAAAGTAGTCACTATTTTGGATTTTGCAGATTCGGTCCGAATTTTCAGAAAACTGACCAAAATACCCTTATTCCTTTCTATCTCTCATTTTTTTCCTCTCGTTCTTTTTTTTTTGTTCTCTCCGAAGAGGGCCGCCTCACCTCTGCCCCGCGCGCCCTCGCCCGCGCCGGCGCACCCTCGCCCACGCCCGCTCACCCCTCCCCGCCCTCCTCACCTCCGACCCAGCCGAGGACCCGCCGCGACCCTTTTTTTTTCTCTCCGACTTTCCTCCACCTTCACCTCCATCTCCACTGCAGCAGACTTTTCACCCACCAAACCCACTTTTGGGAACCCGCCGCCTCACCACCGCCGCCGACGACGAAGAGGAAGCGTTTCTCAGTGCCGAGAAGCTCGACGACGAGGGAGGGGGCACGCGGCCACCGCGCCTACCCGGGGCCGGCGATGAGCGAGGTGGAGACAGAGGAGAGCACGACGACGCTGGAGAAGAGAGAGGCGGAAGCAGAGGCGACGTCCCAGAGGGCGACAATGAGCGCGGCCTCGGCAGGGTCAGAGGCGAGGAGAGTGAGAGGTGCACGCAGCATCTCTGGTCGAGCACTTTTGTTTGCTTAAAACAAAAAAAAAACTAAAGGCCAAAAATTAGAGAATAAAAAAGAATAACTAGAGAAGAAGGAAGAAAAAAATAAAGTTGCACTGTTTTAGAAGAATGTTGCACTGTTATAGATGTAAGTTGTACTTTTTGAGATGTAAACTGCACCCTTTAAGATGAAAGTTATACTCTTTAAACGAAAGTTACACTCTTTGGGGGATTGTTACACTGTTTCTCCTCTTCCTTCTGTAATGCTTGGACTGTGAGATGATGCCGTTTAGGTGGATGATCTGAAGCTGGTAATGCACCTTGATGGATCCGAAAACCACTGCTATGAATGGGGATCAAAATTGTATTGATCAACCCAGAATAACCCGCTCGGAGTCGCAACCACCAATAATGAGAGCTTGCTGAGGCTTGGATGGCGACGATGATGACTAGGTTCGGAGTTCCATGACGAGTGAACCAGGAAACTCCATTAATGGCGCCCGGATTCTTATTCAGAGTTCGGGGAAGATGAGTTGGAAGGGGAAAAGGGTTGAGGAGAGAGAGAGAGAGAGAGCTTGGCAAATTGGCAAGGTTGCAGGTGAGATGTTAGTCAGCAATTCTGGAGAGTACACATGTTGACATTTGAATTGTTGTTTGTGCAAATGTGAAGATTTGGGTTCGCATGGGGGCGCCTAAACCTGGATCCTAAATCTTGGCGGTGGAGTTTTGGCTTTTTGTAGCTACCAGCTTTGTCATTGGGCAATATGGGTGCCCAAATGTGAAGCTGCTCTAATTAATTAAGACTATTTGGAACCGCTTAAGTGTTTTATTCTTATCTCTTTTGCCTTATGCTACTTCAAGTAGAGAGAAGAAAGGGAGGGGAAGCATAAGAGGAAGACAAGGCTCTGAAGGATTTTGTGAACTACTCTACGAAGCCGAGTTTGCGCGTGAACGGCGTGGCGACAACCCCGTGCGCAAGCTTGTTAAGGCTGCGAAGTCATCTTCGGCATCTTCTTCTTCTACTCTTTTTTTCAGAAATTTGGAGAGTATTTTCTGGTGGTTTCGAGCATCCAAACAAGATGAACTCCCTACTATGTCACCTTTATTTTATAGTTATTAAGATTTTGGTACATGGTGATATCAAGATTCTTGGAGCTTGACATATGAGAGATGTTCCTGCAAGAAGCCTGTTAACAAGATGACTTTATTGCATGCTTTTCTCGATCCTATGAAGGTGAATTTTGTGTATATAATGTCTATTAGGTGTATGGAATAGCCTTAAGAGGTTGTTGATTTCACAGTCCATATATGTGAATCGGAAGCATGCTAATTAATTAGCCCTCTGCTACTATAGATTACGTCTATTGTTATGCATGTTCTATATATATGTGCATGAAGGAGATCATTGATTGCAACAAGTTGACATGCACGTTGCATGTATTTTGAGAGGTGCTCCCACTAATGTGTATATATATATATAGCCTAGCTAATTAAACTTAAGTTGAAGCATTTAATTAGGTATGTGTATTGTATATAGAAGTTAATTTAACCCATTGACTAGACATGTTGAATTAGTGAGATGTTTGGCACCTAATTGTGAGATGCTTCCTTCAGCACATGGCACCTAATTAATTAATGTGGTTTAGATAGTAGTGGTTGTATTGGTAACTTTATTATGTTATTTGATTATACTGCTATGCACCAGCTTTTCATTTCTCTTTACTATGACCCGGACATAGACATATTTAGCTATAGATTTTATTTGACACATATGTATGTTGTCAGTCGAGTAGACAATGAGTAAGTGGATACTACTGTTAGGATTCTATGATTATAGTCGAGGGTCGGTTGATAGTATATACTTGCGACTGGAGGTCGCATTGGACTATAGCCTGCCTGAACCTTTGGGTTCCTAGTGATATGTATTTCTCGGTGGGGTCGCTCCCCTCGAGTGCCGCTTCGAAGTACGGCCATTGACACTCATTTGCACGTGCGGCTGAGCCCTGGATCCGAGTAGTCGAGCACGTGGCACCGCGGGCTGGACTGGACTTTAGTCGGTCCCTATGATTGGGTTACTATCAGTATTTGGATATGGGACATCTCAGTTATGCATGAGTTGTATGGGCATGAGTTATAGCTTTTAGTAGCTTAGTAGAGGCATGATAATGGTAGATTTACTGCAGTTTATTTTTTCAGCTCTCTACTCCAGTTCTTTATAGTTGTTCTCCTATTTATGCCTCTAGTTGACCTAGTGGGAAGGTCGCCGTGGTTGGTGGCTGTTACCCACTGGGAACTATTGTTTATATAGTTCTCACGCCTTCCTTTGTTGATTTTTATTTCAGAGTTTTCAGCGATTGCAGCTGAGCGAGGTAAGGGGACCGCGGACTAGATACGTCTCCCACCAGCAGACCCGAGCTAGAGAGCACCAGTTATTTTTTTTTTATCACTGTACGTATTGCTGCTGGAGCAGCCTTTTGTATACAGTCTTAGGATGTATATTTCTCATCTGGTTATGATGTGTTGTAGATGTACAGTGATACTTTTGGTTTAGTCATTTCATACTCTGATACCTGTTCTCATTATCTTAGTTGTGGGCTCCTAGGATTGTTGCTGTTATTTTATTTTTGTTGAGACGGG
The DNA here is from genome assembly GCA_016920855.1 of Puya raimondii. NCBI lineage: Eukaryota > Viridiplantae > Streptophyta > Magnoliopsida > Poales > Bromeliaceae > Puya > Puya raimondii. The sequence goes on from JABWPP010000049.1 coordinate 92,409,564, forward strand.
TTCCTATTTTGGACCGCTTCGTATGTGCAGGAAAGTCTTGTACATACGGCGGGGCTGTTGACGTTCCTGAAAGAGCTTCCGCTGTAATTCGGGGCGTGACAGATTTTGAGAGAGAGAATATGAGATATGAATTTGAAATTCCAACTAACTCCCAATTCTGTTACATTGCCTCTATTTATACTAGTAATCTAAGGACTAAATTGTAAATTTGAAATACTTTGGAACTAAGTGCAATTCAGAAAAAATCAGCATGGGCCTTGTCGGGCCGTGGTAACCGCTTGGGCCTGGGCCCCTCGCCAGAGCGTAACGGGTCGGGTTCGGCGAACTTGAGAGGGAGCGACATCCAGTTTTCGAAAATATCTAGAGGCCTCTAGTCTCCTCAGATATTCACTGACACCGGGTACCTCTCGTGGCTTCTTGAGCACGCTACCATTGTCTCTACCAACCCCCCTTGGTTACCCCACCAGTTCCCCACCGACTCCTTCCCCGAAGGCCATGGAGATCTAGAGCCTGAACCCCTTTGTAGCTTAGCCCATAGTCAAATGCGCCCATGGAACCTGCTCTTCCTCTCCTTCTCAAAAGCTAAGTTTTACTTCCTCCTTCTCCTTGGTATTTTTTTGTGGTTATGATTTTTCCTGGAGCAATATTCACGCTCCCCTTATTCATCATTTATTAACACTTTTTTTTTATTTTATTCCAGGTATTACAATCCCTCCCTCTCAAGCTGATCCTTGCCCTTAAGGATCAAAATTAGGAAATTGACGCTTGAGAGCCCAGCAGTCTTGCCATGTCGCGGACTCCTCTGGAAGGTTGCTCCACTTTACTAGGACCTCCGTAGCAGAACGGTTCCCACACTTGACCATCCTCCTCCTCAGCACCCTCTCTGGTTCTGCTAACAGTTGACCATCCGACCCTACGGAAGGCAGATTTGTCGACACCTTGTCCATGGTTGACGGGCATTGCTTGAGCAAGGATACATGGAAGACAGGGTGTATTTGGGAATCCTCAGGTAATTTCAGCTTGTATGCTACGGTCCCTATTCTCTCTACTATCTCATAGGGTCCATAGTATCTCGCAGCCAATTTGGGATTTTTCCTGGCAGCCCCGAAAATTTGCCTATATGGTTGCAACTACAGATATACCCAACTTCCCACCCTATATTCCTTTTCTCTCCTGTGCTTATCTGCCTGTTGTTTCATTCGATTTTGCGCCACTTGTAGCCGATCTCTTAACTCCTTAGTTAATTTTTTCCTCCCCTCTGCCCAATCCCTAGCTTCAGGGTTATTACTTGCTCCAATCGTAGTCACCAAGGTATTAGGGGGAGCTATTCTGTAGAGAGCTTCATAAGGGGTCATTCCCAAGGACATGTGATAGTTTGTATTATACCACCACTCTGCAAGTGGTAAGTGTTTGCACCACCTGTTGGGATGTTGAGAACACATGCACCTTAAGTAAGTCTCTACACATCTGTTGACCCTTTCAGTCTGTCCATCTGTCTCAGGATGATAAGAAGTGCTCATCTTTAGTTATGTTCCCAAGAGTCTAAACAGCTCCCTCCAAAACTAACTGGTAAAAATTTTGTCCCGATCCGTCACAATACTTCTCAGACAACCGTGCAGTTTATATATGGTATCCATGAAAACCTTAGCTACTTTCATAGCAGTGAACGGATGCTTCAGAGAAATAAAGTGAGCGTACTTAGTTAATCTATCAACAACAACCAAGATCGAGTCTTTACCTTTCGATTTGGGTAGGGCTTCTATGAAATCCATACTGATATCTTCCCATATCTGATTTGGGATTGGAAGTGGTTGTAGAAGTCCTTGACAGACTTGATTATCTGTCTTGTTTTGTGCACATACCCCACAATCACGAACCATCTCTTCAATCTGTTTCTTCATACCCTTCCAATGGAAGTGGCTTTTGATCCTCTGATAGGTATGTCTCACTCCTGAGTGTCCACCAATAACAGAGTCATGGAACAATTTCATCAACTTACTTCTTAAATCACCAGTTTTTCCTACACAAATTCTTCCCATATACCTTAAGATTCCTTGATTGTAAGCATACTGTGGGTGTGTCTCAGGCTGTAGGGTTGCTTCCATGATGAGCTGTTCATAATAAGGATCCCCTTTGTAACTATCTTCTAATTCCAAGGTCCAAGCTGGTGCTGCTGCTGTGATGGCTAGGGACGTTCCTACATCCCTTTTTCTTCTCGATAGTGCATCCGCAGCTACATTCTCCTTGCCCTTCCTGTAAGCTATGGTATAGTTGAACCCCATGAGCTTCATTATACCTTTCTGCTGCATAGGAGTGATTATCTTTTGCTCCAAAAGGTATTTAAGACTCTCATGGTCTGTTTTGATAATAAAGCTCCCTGTCATCAAGTAGTGCCTCCATTCTGAGTTGCCATAAGAATAGCTAAGAATTCTTTCTCATAGGTTGATAATCCCATATTTTTTCCTTTGATGGCCTTACTGAGGAAAGCTATTGGTTTTCCCTCTTGAGAGAGGATAGCTCCTATACCACCTCCACTGGCATCCACTTCTAAGGTGAATGCCTTACTAAAATTAGGCAGAGCCAGGACTGGGGCTGTTGTCATAGCTGTCTTCAAGGCTTCGAAAGCCTGTTGTGCCTCCTAGGACCATCGAAACTGCTCCTTTTTAAGTAGCTCGGTCAAGGGTCTACTGATAGCCCCGTAATTCCTGATAAACTTCCTGTAGTAGCCAGTCAACCCGAGAAATCCTCTCAGGCTTTTTACTGTTTGAGGTATGGGCCAATGGGTCATTGCCTCGATCTTGGCAGGATCTGTAGCTACCACATTCTCTGATATGATGTGACCTAGATATTCCACTTGCCTCTGCCCAAATGTGCACTTACTCTTTTTAGCAAACAACTTATTTTTTCTTAACTCTTCCAGCACCACTGCCAGATGTCTCACATGATCCTCCACTGTCTTGCTGTATATCAATATATCGTCGAAGAATACCAGTACAAATTTTCTTAGATAAGGGGCAAAGACCATATTCATAATAGCTTGAAAAGTAGCGGGAGCATTCGTGAGACCAAAAGGCATTACCTTAAACTCGTAGTGCCTATGATGGGTTCGAAATGCTGTTTTCGGAATATCTTCTGTATGCACCCTTATCTGGTGGTAGCCAGATCTCAAATCCAGCTTGGAGAATAATTTGGATCCTCCCAGTTCATCCAACAAGTCATCAATGATGGAAATAGGAAACTTGTCTTTGATAGTGAACTTATTCAATTGTCTATAGTCAATACACATTCTCCAACTACCATCCTTCTTTTTAACTAGTAGTACAGGGGGTGCGAAAGGGCTGTTGCTTGGTTGGATAATAGAGGACAACAATATTTTCTTAATCTGTTTCTCAATTTCCCCTTTCTGTTCATAGCTATGCCTGTAAGGCCTAATATTAACAGGAGTGGCCCCTGGCTGCAGTGGTATCCTATGATCCTTGGACCTCTGAGGGGGTAGCTCTCGAGGCTCCTCAAAGACATCCGCATACTGTGTCAGTACTGGTATTAGTTCTGGCGGAAGATCCTTGCCTGCCTGAATTTCTTGATACATAATGCAATGGCTCACTGCACAACACTGCCCTTCTTGAGACTCTTGACACCACTGTTTAGCTGTTATCAGTTTCAGTTTGGCCCCTTCACTTATCCCTTTCAAAATCAAAGGCTGCCCTCCTTTGGTTATAGTGATAGAGTTATGTTGGAAATCAAAAGTGACAGTTCCATAGGATCTCAACCAGTCGATTCCCAGAAGTATGCTAGATCCTTCTAATCTGATGACTCTCAAGTTTGCTTGGAATTCATGTCCTTGCATAGACCATTGGAAATCAGGGCATTGCAATTTGCTGAGTACTTTTTGCCCATTTGCTACTGTAACTACTAGAGGTGAAGCAGATACCATTTGGACTCTGATTTCTTTAGCAGTATGGAAGTCTATGAAGCTATGAGTGCTGCCAGTGTCCACTAAAATAGTAATTGTTTTCCCCTTTGCTTCTCCTTGCACTTTGATGGTATCCTGTTGTTTTTCTCCACTCAATGCCCACACTGACACCCCCATTTCATGGGTGTCTAGTACCTCCTCTTCTTCTGAATTGTTTCCTTCCTCTTCCATTGCCTCCTCCCTGAGGCTATCCTCATCATAAACCTCTGAAATGTCATCAGTCCCTTGAAGACTATTAAGGTTTCTACCAGCACAAATGTGCCCTAGGTGGTACTTGTCACCACACCTAAAATATTGCCCAGCTGCTCTTCTTTGCTCTATCAACTGCCTGTTATTCCCAAATTGACTTGTAATTCCTTTCTGTGGGGGCTTATTTATGGAATTCCCAACAGCTGGTTTATAGTTGGAATTTGGTTGGTATTGGTTAGCAATTCTGTACCCCCCCTGGCCTTCCTATTCATGACAGCTAAGGCTCTCTCATGCAATTTAGCCTGTTCATAGGCTTCTTCTAAAGTGTCAGGGTGAGCTATGTCCATGAATGGAATTAATTTTTCCTTCAGCCTATTGATATAACACGCTATGAAATGTTCCTCTGTCAATAATGAATTATAACTCAGTAATTGGGTTCTTAACTCCTCAAATTTTTTCCTAATATTTCTCAACTGTCCCCAAGTGCCTCAGATTACTGAATTCCCTTACCAGGTATCTCTCTCCCACCTGAGAAAACCTCTTGCATATAGCATCTGTGAAATCATCCCAAGTGACCATCTGTCTGTTAATAAAATAACTATGTTTCCAAGTTCTGGCTTTTCCACTCATATACATAGTGGCAATACTCAACCATTGCTGTTGGGGTATTTGGAAGACATCAAAATACTTTTCACAATTCTCCACCCAAGCTCTAGGTTCTTCTCCGTAAAAGTATGGAAATTCCAGCTTAGGAATGGGGATATGGTGATAGCCTAGGTTCTTGTTACTCCCCTTATTGCCCCTTTCTTCCATCTCAAACTCAACTTCCTGGATAGGATTCTGCAATAACCCTTTGCCTTTGTAATCCTTAAATTCCACAGGGAATGGGCTACTACCAGTTTTGCCTTGATTCTTGGGTAGGTTAGGTGGGTTAGTGTATGACACAGCAGGCCTGGGTTGAGAGGGTTAATTGGTTAACAGTTTCAGCAACTCCTCATGCCTGCTAGAGTTATCTTGAAGCACTAACTCATGCCTCTTAGTTGCCTCAGTTTGCAATGCCACATAATGTTTTTGCTCTATCTCTCTAATCTCATTTATCTAGTTAGCTAATTCTTTTACCTTTCCCTGGTAATCAGTGGTGAGTTTTTGCATCCTATCTTCCAATGTGGTGATGTGTTCGCTTAAATCTCTCAGTCGAGTACCCTCTACCATTTTACTATTTTAAGGTATGAATCTTAACCGATTTTGTCTCATGTTCCCAATTCTTGCACCCTGATCTATTCTCACTATTCCAATTGAATCTGATATTCAATTCACAAGGTATATGCAAAGTCTATTGGACTACTATGTATGGAAATCAGTTTCAAATGATTGAGAGTAGTGGCATACAATGGTATCTGTATTTAACTCCAATCTGAAAAAAAAAGATTACTCAAGATGTTTGTCTCTGGTTACCTTATTTGATTATCACCCACCGCCCTGGGTTCGGAACAGCTCTGATACCACTTGTAATGCTTGGACTGTGAGATGATGCCGTTTAGGTGGATGATCTGAAGCTGGTAATGCACCTTGATGGATCCGAAAACCACTGCTATGAATGGGGATCAAAATTGTATTGATCAACCCAGAATAACCCGCTCGGAGTCGCAACCACCAATGATGAGAGCTTGCTGAGGCTTGGATGGCGACGATGATGACCGGGTTCGGAGTTCCATGACGAGTGAACCAGGAAACTCCATTAATGGCGCCCGGATTCTTATTAAGAGTTCGGGGAGGATGAGTTGGAAGGGGAAAAGGGTTGAGGAGAGAGAGAGAGAGAGAGAGAAAGAGAGAGAGAGAATATGAGATATGAATTTGAAATTCCAACTAACTCCCAATTCTGTTACATTGCCTCTATTTATACTAGTAATCTAAGGACTAAATTGTAAATTTGAAATACTTTGGAACTAAGTGCAATTCAGTAAAAATCAGCATGGGCCTTGTCGGGCCGTGGTAACCACTTGGGCCTGGGCCCCTCGCCAGAGCGTAACGGGTCGGGTTCGGCGAACTTGAGATGGAGCGACATCCAGTTTTCGGAAATATCTAGAGGCCTCTAGTCTCCTCAGATATTCACTGATACCGGGTACCCCTCGTGGCTTCTTGAGCACGCTACCATTATCTCTACCAACCCCCCTTGGTTACCCCGCCAGTTCCCCACCGACTCCTTCCCCGAAGGCCATGGAGATCTGGAGCCTGAACCTCTTTGTAGCTTAGCCCATAGTCAAATGCGCCCATGGAACCTGCTCTTCCTCTCCTTCTCAAAAGCTAAGTTTTACTTCCTCTTTCTCCTTGGTATTTTTTTATGGTTATGATTTTTCCTGGAGCAATATTCGCGCTCCCCTTATTCATCATTTATTAACACTCTTTTTTTTTTAATTTTTATTCCAGGTATTACACCTTCCTCTCTGCTTCCTCGTGCTTCTTCTAAGTCCAACTTCTCTTCCCCTTCTACCTCCACCTCCACCTCCACCTCCACCGCAGCATCTTTGGTCAAGCACTTTTGTTTGCTTAAAATAAAAAAAATAACTAAAGGTCAAAAAGTAAAGAATAACGAAGAAGAACTAGAGAAGAAGGAAGAAGGAAGAAGAAGATGAAGTTGCACTGTTTTAGAAGAACGTTGTACTGTTATAGACGTAAGTTGCACTTTTTGAGATGTAAACTGCACACTTTAATATGAAAGTTACACTCTTTAAACGAAAATTACACTCTTTGGGAGATTGTTACACTGTGTCTCCTCTTCCTCCTCCTTCCTCTCCGCTTCCTCGTGCTTCTTCTTCGCCCAACTCCTTAAAGGATAAAGAGGAAGAGGAGGAAAAATAGTATAATTATCTCCCAAAAAATACAACTTTTATTTAAAGAGTGTAACTTTTATCTTAAATAGTGCAGTTTACATCTCAAAGAGTGCAATTTACGTCTATAACAGTGCAACGTTCTTCTAAAACAGTGCAACTTTATCTTAACAGTGCAACTTCATCTTCATCTTCTTTCTTCTCTAGTTCTTCTTTCTTATTCTCTAGTTTTTTGCCTTTAGTTTTTTTTTATTTTAAGCAAACAAAAATGCTTGATCAGAGATGCTCCCGTGCATCCCCCGCCTTCCTCGCCTCCGACCCCGCCGAGGCCGCGCTCGCTGCCGCCCTGTGGGACGCCGCCTCCGCTTTTGCCACCCATTTCTCCAGCGTCGTCGCGCTCTCTTCCGTCTCCACCTCGCTCGTCGCCGGCCTCGGGTGGGCGCGGTGGGCCACGTCCCCCCTCCCTCGCCGGCGAGCTTTTCGGCACCGAGAAGTGCTTTCTCTTCGTCGTCGGCAGTGGTGGTGAGGACGGAAGGTTCCCAGAAGTGGATTTGGTTGGTGAAAAATCTTCTGCAGTGGAGATGGAGGGCGAAGGCAGAGAAAGAGGACGCGGTGCCGTCCTTGTTACCGTTGCGGAGGGCCGTGAAGGTAGTGGAGGAGAGTCAGAGAGAAAAAAAAAAGAGGGTCGTGGCGCAGCCTCGGTGGGGTCAGAGGTGAGGAGGGTGGGGGGGTGCGCGGTGCGGGCAAGGGCGCGTGGGGCAGAGGCAAGGCGGGGCGCCCCAGAGGGCGACGGTGAGCGCAACCTCGGCGGGATCGGAGGCGAGGAGGGCGGGGGGTACGCGGGTGCGGGCGAGGGCCGCCCTCTTTGGAGAGAATAAAAAAAAAGAACGAGAGAAAAAAAGAGAGAGAAAAGGGAATAAGGTTATTTTGGTCAGTTTTCTAAAAATCCGGCCCGAATCTGCAAAATTCAAAATAGTGGCCCACTTTCGCAAAATCGCAAAACTAGTGAATTTTTTATGCCAATTGGTCAAGTCTTTAAATAATTTATTGTATTATAGCCGATTTATTTTTATATATATTTAAATAATTATTTTATATTACATTATTTAAATAATTATTTTTGATGTATAATTTATAGTCGGTTTATGGTGCACTTGGTGCATGAAACATTCCTATGAGCCATGTAGCAAGCTCTCATTGAATGTTGGTATAAGTAGAGACGTGGCTCATGGAGAATCTGTTTTGGTGATTTGACAGAACTGTCAATTATATATCTTCTACAGGAATATTTGTGTTCGTGATTTTTTTGTCGTTGGATCGCCTTAAAATTCGTACAGTATTATTAATGGTGTGTTCCATTAAATCTTATTTATTAGTACTGTACAAATTTTTAGACAATCCAATGGCTAAAAAAATTATAAATATAAATATTCCTGTGCTTTTAAAAATACAGAAGCTCAATTCTCTAATTATATTGATATAATTTTTTAGCTAAATTACTGAACATCCCTCTATAAATATTCGTTTTTTTACTTGTCCTCCCTGACTTTCAAAAATCTATATTTTGCCTCCTTAAAATTTTAGAAATATTTTTCAGGGAGGTAAGGTGTTAATGAAGAACGCAAAATGACCAAATTATTCTTACTTCTTTTATAAGAAAAAAATAATTTTTAATATATTTCTATCATTTTAAAGGGTATTTTTGGTATAAACTATAAGAAATGAACGGAATAATGATGGAACCCTGATGGGAGAGGGTTAAATGCAACAAATAGAAATATTAAGTGAGTAAAATATAAATTTTTGAAAGTTAAAATAAATAAATGGCCAATTTGCATTAAAAAATTCACAAGTTTTCAGCTTTTGCAAAACTACGCCACTATTTTGGATTTTGCAGATTCGGTTTGAATTTTCAGAAAACTGACCAAAATACCTTTATTCTCTTTTCTCTCTCTTTTTTTTTTACCTTCTTTTTTTTCTCTTCGACCCTCCTCCACCGCCTCCACGGAATTTCTCGACGGCAACAGGGCGGCCCACCTTCTCTTCCTCCGCTTTTTTTTTTTTTTACGTTCTTTTTTTTCCCTCTCCGACTCTCCTCCATCACCTCCGCGGTCTTCTGCGACGGTAACGACGGCGGCGCCGCCTTCTCTTCCGATGCCGGCGCCGGAGGAGAAGGATTCAAAGCGAGTGTGGATGAGAGCGGAACGAACGGATGCGATGAAGTCGTGTCCGAGATAGTGCTCGCTGTTGCTCGTGAGGGTGAGAATGAAAACGTGCCCGCGCTTCTCCAAAGAGTGCTTCCGGCGAGGGCGGTGGCTGCGATAGAGGGCAAGGGAGAGGTCGTGACCAAAAACAAAATTGTAGAGAGAAAATAATAATAATAATAATAATAAATAAAAATAAAAAAATATTTTTTTCTACAGGAAAGACTAAAAATTATAGAAGAAGGAAGAAGATGATGAAATTACACTGTTGAAATAAAGTTAAACTGTTTTTAAAAAAAATTGCACTATTTTAAATTAAGTTGCACTCTTTGAGACATAAATTATACTCTTTGGGATGAGAGTTACACTCTTTAGGTGAAAGTTATACTCTTTGGATGAAATTTACACCATTTCTCTTTCTCTTCCTCTTCTTCCTCCTCCTCCTTCTCCTCCGCTTTCTCGTACTTTTTATATGCCCATTCTGGGCCGGCGACGCACGCGGTGGAGGCGGAGGAGAGCGCGACGACACCAAAGAAGAGGGTGGCGGCGACTCGCCATGCCTTCGCCCCGCAAGAGGACCAAGAATATCAGAGATGCATTCATCAACCTCATCTCCCACGTCCTCAGCTCCTTCCTCCGTCCCCGATCCCCACACGTCTGCCTAGAGGTCGTACGACCGCGTGGAGGAGCTTGCCCTTGAGGCGCTTGTGCTTGTAGTAGACCTAATCTTGGGTGAGGTGGGGGTTAATCGAGCCCCTGTTGGACTCGTAGAGTTCGGCCATGTCAGAGCGCCGCTGGACCAATCTCCCCGCGCGCGCGGAACGCGGCGGCGCCGACGAGGAGCGCGACCTCATCAGTGTCGCTCCACAGCTTCGGCGGCGGAGGCGCCATTGCCGCCGCCGTAGGGAGCAGCTCCGAGCGGCGGCGGAGAGAAACTCTTGCGGCTTCTGCCGCCTCGGTTTGCTCTTCCTCGAGGGGGGATGCTAATGGCGGCGTTGGGGGGTTATTGAAGAAAGGTTTCGTCGACGTGGGGAGGGGGGAACGAGGAGGGGGTTGCTCGGGGGAGGAGTTGCCGCTCAAACCCGGCAAGGGGTCAAAACGGATACAACACAAAAAAAAAAAAAAAAAAACAAGAAAAGCTCGAAACAGATTAGATATTTAGATGGTGATTGGATCGTGTATCCTTTTTTTTTTAAAATAAAAATATATAAAATTTATCTTCTCTTGCGGGGCGAAGGCATGGCGGACCGCCGCCGCCTCCGCCTTCGCCACCGCCACCCTCTTCTCTGGTGTCGTCGCGCTCTCCTCTGCCTCCACCGCGCACGTCGCCGACCCAGGATGGGCATATAAAAAGTACGAGAAAGCGGAGGGGAAGGAGGAGGAGGAAGAAGAGGAAGAGAAAGAGAAATGATATAAATTTCACCCAAAAGTGTAACTTTCGCCAAAAGAGTGTAACTCTCATCCCAAAGAGTGTAATTTTTGTCTCAAAGAGTGTAACTTTCATTTAAAATAGTACAAATTTTTTTTAAAATAGTTTAACTTTATTTTAACAGTGCAATTTTATTTTTTTCTTCTTTCTTCTTTCTTCTATGATTTTTGATCTTTTCTGTAGGAAAAAAATATTTTTTTATTTTTATTTTTTATTATTATTATTTTTTTTCTTTATAATTTTTTTTTGTCACGACCTCTTCCTTGCTCTCTAGCCACCGCCCTCGCCAGAAGCGCTCTTTGAACAAGCGCGGGCTCACCCTCACGAGTAACAACGAGCACTATCTCGGCCACGACTTCATCGTCTCCGTTCGTTCCGCTCTCATCCGCACTCGCTTATAATAAATTTTTTTTTGTAATTTAGTCTTATATATATACTAGTCTAAATACGTGCGTTGCACGTGTTAAGAAACTTGATAAGAATTATAACTTAAAAATTAAAAAAAAAAGAAAAAAAATACTTGAGAAGATAATAAGTAAAAAATAGTCTAAAGATTATTTCAAAGTTAATCGGTTCTCATGTATAGAAGCTGGTATGAATTCTAAATCCAAAAATGATTAAAAGAAAGACATAATTATATAATCTTTGAACAAAATTAGTAATTTCTTTCAAGATTTGAATTTCAGTCTCTGTCGAAGTATGTATACCAGATATTATATAATCTTCTGACATTGGTTGTAGAAACTTTTGCCATAATGATTTGACATTATTCGGCTCACAATAAACTAAAATGGTAGCAAACAATCTTCGCAAAGCAAGTGGCATTTGATATAATATTGCTTCCTCTAGACAACAAAGAATCGCATTATCGCCTTCCAACAAGCCATGCATTTCTGCAGCTTCCCGAAAAGTGGAACAATGAACTTTCCTTAAAAAAAGTAAATTTAATTATCAAATTAAACTAAAAAAGAGTTGAACATCACATAGTAAAGTGACTTTCCAATAAATACATAAGAGTCTCACCAAATTATGAAATTCTCATTAAACTTTATTATGAAAATGAGCATGTAAAATATTATTCATCTTCGTCGTCAATGAACACTTTTCGTTTCTGAAGAAGAGAAATCGTTGACTTGCTAAGATCGACATCAGAAACATCTTTATCTTCTTCAAGAGAGTCTTCCAAGTCTTGAGCAATTTCTTGAATAGATTGCTTTTCTTTGTTTTGCTCAATACTGTCAATACTCTCAATTGAAATTCCAGTGTAGTTGTAGTTCACAAGATCATCTTTCTTGATCTCTGCTATTTTCAAAGTTAATAAGTGTCGTCTTCCCAAACAATTCTCTAACTTTTGAAGAAATTGATGAATATTGTGATCCTGTCATCATATAATTTAAAAAAGAGATGTAAGCATATTTATAGTAATAAGTGTGTGTGTATATTGATAACTTTGAGAATAGTATTTTACCTTTATTTCTCGAAGTTCCTCTACTTTACAGTTCAATAACTTTTCAACTTCTTTGTTAAAAAGTGACACCCATATTGAACCCGTATAATCGGCAACTTTCACCCGCAACATAAACCTATAAGAATTTTGAATTTAAATTATTAGAATATCTAAAATAGTGCATTAATATTGTAATATGAAAAAAAAAATTATTAAAAAAAATACTTATAATCAATGAAGATTTTTGAGCTGACACACATCTTGCATTTTATATTACCATCAAGCTCCACAGTTTTTCTCCCACAAGTTTTGCAAGCAATGTACCACGGATCTTGCTTCTTGTTCAACTCCACTATTTTGATGTCGATTTGCCATATCTATATAGTACATATTTACATACTTAGTATTTATTTTAGCAAATAATAATGAACATATTCTCAAAAATTTTACCTGTTTTGTTGCAATAGTGAGATTTGCAAGTAGTTCTTGTATAGTTGTTTTTTTTTTCATATTTGACTCTCATGAAATTAATTTCGCTTGATTTACTCGCCAATATATCCACCTCATTGTTACTGGTTTTTAGCCTGCATCACATGTTTCAAAAATGTATAGAGTAAGTTTGCAAATTAAACATTTTTACCAATAACTTACCAATTTCTTAAATCAATAGCTTCTTTTGTTGCTGGGTTGACTTCTAGTATTGTGCTTGTTGTTGTTGATAAGGAAATTCCTGCGATTGTAAATTGAAGAAATGTAAGTTTTAGAATATTTCATAATAAATATTTTATATGTAGGTTAGTGCGAAATATAAACTTTTTATAAAATTTTGCGGACAAGAGTCTTTGTTTATATATAGTTACAACTATAAATGAAAATATTTCGATACCTTTGAAATTTTGAGCTCTCAAAGAAGTTGCAATTAAGATTGGTCTCTCGCTAAGTGCATTCTTTATAATATCTCCTTCATTTGTCGCCAAATTTGCCCAAAGAGTTAGTTGTACAGTGGATGACCATCTAAGCATAAAGTTATGAGATACAATTAATAATTTATATGAAAATATAAGATATACAAATAAAACTATATATAATATGTAAACTCTCATGTAAAATCTTTTATTAAGATTTCTTTTCACATACGAATGATCAATAATTGTTACATCACGGCGCACAACTTCTTCTCCATCTGATTTTCTTGTGACAGCAACTGGTTCCCCGACAGTAATTACTATAGCAATAATATCTGAAAATAAAAATAATGTTAGAATAAATATTTATGGAAATTAAAAATAATTTCACTCTTTACCTATTAGATTAGCAGTATCAACATAATCACCCAAGGATTTCAATAGCACAAAGTTGAACTTGATTGGTTGCTTGAACTTGAAATCATTTACTACAACAAATGTACTCGTTTTGTCCAAAATAATTTCATTTTTTGTACTTCCACTATTATATTTTGCAACTGCTTCTCTCACACTTGCATTAGAAAGAAAGTAATTGTGATCTTTCTTTAATATTTCTTCAAAGAATTTGATCGTCTCATTGAACATGATTGCTTGTATGCGTGCACCCTACAGAAAAATACAATATTATTTCATTAACCATACAGAAAAATAATTATCCCATTATAAATATAGTAAGCAATAAATAGCTACATAATGATATATTAGAAACTAACCTCTTCGTCAACTAATATAATCTTTTTAACTGACCCAAAACCATTCTTATTATTGTAGAAATGAGTATTTCCAATTTGTAACACTTGACACTTTAGCACCCAATCTTTCGATATTTGATTTAATGCTCTTATTGTGTAAAACCTTGAATTCTGAACTTGATCCATCTTTTCTCCTGATCAACAAAAAAGAAAAAAGGTTAGCAACGAAAAGTGCTATTAAAAAATATCACATATAAAAACAATAAATATAGAAAATGCAATAATACCTTATAGCTCATGTACTTGCGCTATTTAAGTACATATTTCCTCAAAAACCTCTGTATATACTACATTCTTTGTACATTTCTTGATGTTATCATCAGTCGGGTAGATTAATAACTTAGTTGTTGATCTAGAAACTCCTCTAGACAAAGCTACATAGAGCTGCCCATGTGAAAAAACGGGCTCTGGAAGAAATATCCCTACATGTGGTATTGTTTGTCCTTGTGCCTTATTGATTGTCATAGCAAAAGCTAATCTAATGGGGAATTGCTTCCTTTTAAATGCAAAAGGATAACCTTCATTTTCAGCCGTACATAGAGGAATTCTTGGAAGTAGAACATCTTTACCAGCGTGTTGTCCAACTGCTATCTTTGCATGTATCACATTCTTAGTAAAGTGTTTGCATATCAATCTTGTCCCGTTACATAATCCATTTGAAGGATCCAAATTTCTCAATAGCATAACTGGACAATTTACTTTCAAAGTCAATTTGTGAGGCGGTAAACCATTTGGAGTTAGATCATTCAAAAATTCTGGTTGGTACATTGAATTACTTTCATCGATGGCAATATCAAAACTGTAGAAAACATGCTCTTCACCTGGGAATTTCTTGATGATTATTTCATTTAAATCGTCGACATATTCATTTTTGGTTGCCAATATTGCTCTCTCAGATATATAATTTATACAATTGCTCTTTTCAAGAAGTAGTGGAAATATAGCTTCAATTAGTTCTTGCTTTGAGGATTCAAAAGTGCTGAAGGGAATCACCATATCATTTGGAATTTGTATGACATTATCAAATATATAAGGTTCTGTCCCGTCGCCGACACGCAATAAAAAGTTGGAATAATCAGAATCATTTTTTGCCCGCATATTCTCTTGCAAATATAATTTTTTTCCATCATAGACCATAAGTATGATCTCACTAAGCATGCGTCAATAACTTCTGTACGCGAAGCTTTTCGAACAACAGGAAGTACTTGTCTAAAATCTCCTCCAAAAACAATCAATTTACCTCCAAACGGTAAATTGCAATCCAATATATCTTGCAATGTTCTATCTAGTGCTTCAATTGCCATTTTTTTTGACATTGGTGCTTCATCCCATATAATTAATTTTGCTGCACGTACTAATTGGGCCAATCCACTTTGTTTTTTTTTATATTGCACATACTTGACTGGTTGATATCAAGTGGTATTTTGAATCTTGAATGTGCTGTCCGACCACCAGGAAGGATAGCTGCTGCAACACCACATGTAGCTGTTGCAAGAGCAATTGAGCCATTTCTTCTAACATTTGCAAGTAACGCACGATACAAAAATGTTTTGCCTGTTCCTCCTGGGCCATCTATAAAAAAGATTCCACCTTTTCGGGTATTGATTCTTTCGATTATAGTATCAAAAGCATCTTTTTGACAAGGATTCAACATTTCATAAGCTTGATCATCTATATCTGGGGTTATGATCGACAATTCATCCAACATTTCCTTTGAATTTAGATTGCGAATACTATGCGCAAGAGATAACTTAGGTAAATCGAACTCCGCTATATTTCTTCCCATACTTTGAACAAAATTAGTAATTTCTTTCAAGATTTGAATTTCAGTCTCTGTCGAAGTATGTATACCAGATATTATATAATCTTCTGACATTGGTTGTAGAAACTTTTGCCATAATGATTTTTGACATTATTCGGCTCACAATAAACTAAAATGGTAGCAAACAATCTTCGCAAAGCAAGTGGCATTTGATATAATATTGCTTCCTCTAGACAACAAAGAATCGCATTATCGCCTTCCAACAAGCCATGCATTTCTGCAGCTTCCCGAAAAGTGGAACAATGAACTTGTTTAACAGTTAGAAGATCGTCAAATGATGCTGGGCCACGTATATGATTTAAAAGCATCCGCAGATAATATCTTTCACCTTCTGATGGATTTGCTGCATTTACTCTACCTATTGCGCGTTTCTTTTTCCTTAAACTCCATGATAGTGTATCCTTATTCCAAACAAAATGTTCTGGAAATTCTCTATAAAGATACTTCGTTGCTTCGGCATTGGTTGAATTCATTTTGAAGAATTCAGTCAACATTTTTTTTTTTTTTTTAATGTTCCTCGTGAAGAAGATGTTCAAGATTTCTATTCTTCCAGTAGGTCACCAGTTGATTATTCGGAAGATGGATGGAGTTGTAGAGAAACAACAGATGGATATATTTCATTTAAGTTAAACTCGTATATTCTCCACATTGCTTCTGGTGGTGAGACCCATCTTGCATCTTGAAAAAATATTTTATCTCATTAACCTTTTGCTTCTCATCACCTGGGTGTATATAGACAGCAACTCGATCATGACCTTTGTATATATATTTGTATAAGTATTTAACAGCTGTAATGCAAGAACAAATCTCGACATTAATATGACAGTTATATCTCTTAAGCAAGTATGGATTGTAAGGTACAACCCATTTATTGTCTAATAAACTTTTCCGAACCATGACTTGCCTTCCATTATTCCTTCTTCGATATATTGGATATGCGTTATTGCCCTGCATAGATTCTTCAGAAAAATGTTTTGGATAATGGAACTTGCATTTGTTGTTAACCATGCAGGGAGATGATGTACGCAAATTTCCACAAGGTCCATGCATCATGTGTTTTACTACAAGCTTATGAAGTATAGGATCTTCCTCTGGATCTGGAATTTCTGCACTTACTATGTCATCATACATTTTTGAATTAGTAATTTTATCTTCTTGCTGCAAAATAATAAGAAAATGTGCATGAGGAAGGCCTCTTTTTTGAAATTCAATTACATGCACATGTGCAACAACTCGACCAAATATTTGCTCTTTAAACAATTGCTTCTTAAGATCCTCAATTTTAGCACGGAAAACTCGTGTTGTTGTATCTGGTCTATTGAATGACATCTCCCATGGTTTTAGGAGTGATTTGATCTCTGGCCATTCAGGATTGCATGTTATCGTCAAAAATATATCTGGCTTTCCAAAACGATGAACCAATGCCATAGCATTTAGGTAACGTTGCCGCATGTCTCGAGGACCACCGATGAAAGAAGCAGGTAATATAATCCTCTTCCCAATTTTGTCACCTCTAGTTTCACCGGCATTTACACTATCGACTATTCCTTGATATAATTCAGCACGAATCTTGTCTTGATTTGCATAAAAATAATCTAAACGTGTAGTCTCAATTTTGATATACATATCAACAACATATTGTTGTAGAAGTCGACCAGTATAAAGAATTGATGTTTCTGGATCATCACGCACTTGTAACATGTAACAGTAATATTCTCGACATGATACATCTTTCTCTTTCCGATTAGCCACAGCTACAAATAAAGAAAGAGAAGTATTGTAACAAAAATTTTAATATTTTACTTATAAAATGACTAAACTATAAAAACATTTTCTATTATATTTAATTTTATTACCTTTTTCTCTAATTAAGACATCTTCGAAATTTTGATCATTAATTCTGGGGATGATTGCTGAACTTGAATCATCATCACGATGTTTCATCTTCCCTTTGCGTCTTGGTATATTCTTATGCCATCCTATTTGGCCTAGGGGAAATAATAGAGGATATTGTAACGGATCATAACAGCCAAAGTATGGCTCGACTCTATAAGAGTTATTTGAAGGCCCATGCACAACAACATCTCTCGAGTATCGTCCTTCAATATTATTTCCTTCGACCCAAATAGCAGCAACTTGAGAAGTTGATGGTGCATTGTATATGCGCTGATCTAATCCACAATCCTTTCGTATAGAAATAGTATAGACTTCTAGAGAGGGTATACTTCTTAAGCTCCGTAAAAACATTGAGTATGGATTGATACTAAGAATTCCAATCAACTTCTCAATTATTGATTTGTTCAGTTGAGGCATATGATGCATACGATTAATAACTTCGTGCTCAGTATCATAAAAGTATAGCTGCAGAAATCTTGCATGAGCACCGTCGGGACATAAATTTGGTACGTAGTGATGAACTTGCCCTTGAACTTTGAATGTGTATATGCCTTTATCCATATTTGCTATTCTCTTGTCCAATTTGACTCCCATAGATGAAAATGAGAAAATACTATTATATGCACGAATATATTCTCGAAATTCATTTGATTCTTCTGAATCCGAGGTATACAGTTCTAATAAAATCCTTGGCATTGGATTAATATGTAGAACAACTTCTCCATTGTAGCAGCAAAAAGTCGGTGGTTCAAACTCTAATCTCTTTGCTTTACAATACTTGCAATCAGTAATCTGTTTAATAATATATGGTTCATTTGATACTTGTGAATGCAATCTGGTAGAACGCCATATATTACAATTAACTTGAAAGTTAGAATTAGAGCCACCTGATTAAACATTTTAGTTTGTTAGTTTGTAATAATTAATATATCAATTAACAGGCAATTAAATAAGTGATGAGTTTATATTTCAATACCATTTCTCTTAAACTGATCTTGACCAACTTCTGAGATATAGAGTCTTTCACTATTCTCCAATCTTGTAGCCTTTTTTTGATGGTAATCATGACGTCTTTTCGACAACATTATTTGTTTCTCATCGTATGATAATTTTGCATATTGCCTTTTTTTTATTTCTCTGTTCCTTTTTCGTTTTTTTTTTTGCTACAATAAAAAAATTGTAAATAACAAGCACAACAATATTATTTATAACATTAAAATTAAGCTATTAAAATAAATAGTATTGAAGAATATCAAGAATCGAATCAAAAAATAAAAAAGAACAATTAAAGAGAAAAGTTTGTCGAAATCATCCTTGCAATCTACATTATTTTAAAAGTATAACAGTAGAGCTAACCGTTCCGGGCATCTGGTTGTTCAGATGGCTGATGCAGGTTCGAGCTTTCAGCACCGTTGTTAATTTGTGTGACATGACTTCTCAAGATATTATGCATTTCTACAATAAAATGATAGTCAAAATTACTGAATAATAGATGATAGCATTAAAATAAAAAATAAATAGAATGTAACATGCATACCTACTTTGGTGTAAGATGTATATTTATTTTGAAATGTACTGATACAATTGTCTACCGTACAGGAATATATAAGGACCCCTTAACTATAGCCAAACTGAAAATTAGACCCTCAACTTTCGCAAATGCTGACCTAAACTTTGGATTGCTTGAAATTAGTTATGTAACTTTTAAATATTTTAATTTTACTATCTGTCTTTTTAATAGTTGATTTGTCTTCTTAAGAGTAAATGCACGCACCTAGTGCATTAATTCAATTAATTATGCACTATACTTGCATTTGTTGTTGTTAATTCAATAGTTTAATTCCTAACTAAAAATTATATTTTATTAGATAGTAGAGATTAAACAATTACATAAAATAAAAAACCAATAAAAGTATAGTAGTGAATGTACAAATACGTCAAGTGCAGACAACAATTTTTTATAAGTAACAAACAATTCAAATCAAACAAAGTAAAAAAATTAGGCATTAAAACTAAATTTTTTAAAGATTGAGAAGTTGTTAGCAAATGACCTAAAGTTCACGATTGTTGTATACATTTCTTTAAAAACAAAATTAAAATAGTGCTCTCTTTCCAAGTTTTATTTAAGATTATAATAAGCCTGCGTTACATGCCGTGAGAAGATATGATTAAAAAATATTATACTTGTCTTAATATATAATCTTATATTGCATATATCTCAATGAGTGAGATATATCCTATGTATTCCTAACAAAAGAAAAATAAAATAAATATATTTCTATATATTTACCCTCTCACTTCTTGAGGAGCATTTGATAGGCCCCCATACCAAATGGGACATAAGTCTCACACCCGGTTTGGTTCCGGTATAAGCCCGGAAATAAGCTCTTGTTTCCCCATTTGTTCCCAAACGCTATTTTATTCACTTGAAAATAGCAGTTCTAAAAATACATCATCCCCGCTTGATACAATCCGGTATAATCTTGGAACAGCTGTTCCACCCTTCCCCTTTAGAACAAGCTTGTTCTCAAATGAGAACATGATTAATTAAGTCTAATTTAACTTTAACTTTAATTATAATATTAAATTGTTAATTAACCTAATTAATGTATTTAAGTCATTAACTATTACTTAAATAGTAAAGTAATGAATTAATGTATTATTTATTATTAATTAACTAATTAAATTAATAATATTTTAATCAATTTATTCAATAATTATTATTTATTTTAAATATAATATTTTAATTAATTTATTCAACAACCATTAATTTGACTAATCTATTTAATTTTTAACTAATTATCTAACTAAAATAATTTACTCAGTAATTAAAAAGTTAACTTATTAATTAATTAATTAATTAATTAACTAATTAATTAGCTAATATTTATATTTATTAATTTATCAATTTACTATTGTATTCATAGTTTAAAAAATTATTAATTTATTAAATTATTTTTAATTAATATTTTGATGTTAATTAATTAGATAAAATATTTTTAATTTAAAATTATAACTCTTATTTTCTCTATTCTAATATAACAATCCAAACACTATTTACCTTATTATTCTTAGGAACAACGCAATTTTGTCCAAATGCAAAATTAGTCTAATTCCTGCTTATACCTGAACTTTTGCCTTAATTTTATTGAAGTCATCATTAGTTTTTTACCAAAATTTATAGTTTTAATAAACTATTTTTCAGTAAATAAAACCAAAACAACTAATCACTTAGTAGAGGCCGCAATGAATTTAATAAAATTTTTATCTAAACTATGTAGAATAATTTGGTCCGCATAAATTAAAAATTAATAAATGTCAATCAAAAAATATGAAGTTGAGGGGCTATTTCAAATTGGATGTAGTTGAGGTCTCCATATATTTTTACCATATCCATTCTATCCATTTTGTTAATCCTATTCTTTTTGGAGACGTGTCAAATTTTTCTAAATTTTACCGTGCAAACATCACTTTCATCCCATTTTCGATAATTATGATTTTGGAATGTATGTTGGCATTATCAAATATTCTACATAAAAATATACGGAGACTTTCTAAATTATAGGCCATTTCGTATTGGTCCCCCCCTTACTTTTAACTTTTTTGATGAGATTCTTTTAATTTTTAAATTTTTAGAATATAAAGTTATTCAAATAAGTTTGTTAAAAATTTTATTAAATTTCATAACTCTATTATTTAACTGTTGTTTGCAGTATTCAATTAAAATGATTATATTAGGTGAAAATATCAATAAATTTAAGATATCTTTTACTTTTTTAAAATGAATAAAAGATAGAGCTGAAAGACTTGTACACCCCATATAATTACCCTCATTATTTTATAATTATTATAATTGTGTTAATTGGATGGAAAAAATGAATAATATTAAATATAATAATAAAACTAACCATTACAGGCATGCGGTTGCTCAGGTAGTTCTTGAAAATTTGAGCTTTCAGCAACTTCACTAATTTGTGTGATGTCCCGTCTTGAGATATTTCCCATTTCTATAATAAAATAATAGAGTAAATTATGCAAGAAATATTAAGAGGCAAGTTAACAATATTTTTTAAAAAATGCATACAAAATCACCTTCTTCAACCTCTGATGAATTGGATACTAGAACTGACTTTCCATGAGCGGCCTTTACAACATCAAGAGTAGCAATTTGATTGCTATTGCACACTACATGCCACCAATTTAACTAATTAATTTTATGACGAACTTAATTTGCATAGAATTATACATCAAACATATAGTTTGTAAAATTCAATTATTATATTAAAATTACCATTCGCAATATCAACGTCATTAGAAGCATTCCCATCTGAACCACCTACGTTGATATTGGAGCTGTCTAGTAGTAACTTTTGTTTTTTCTTGCGCTGATATTCTTCACGTTTCTTCGCTAAAAGTGCCTCCTTTTTCTCTTTAGGCATATTAGCGTAGCTATCTCTCCTTTTCGATTTTTTATCCTCATTTTGTTCTGCAAAGAAATGTCAACTGTTAGTGTCATTAACATTGAATACAATATCAAGATACTCTAATATCCTAAGCTTTTATGAAGAAAGATTGTTTTTATATAATAAAATGATATTTAACAAAATAAATATATTTATATTCAAAATAATAATGAATATGTAAATTTTTTTCCTTCCGAAAATTGGAAACAACAATTAAATGCAAGTATGACATTAGTTTAGGAGTTGTTGCTTATATAAACTTCATAACAATGGAGCAAAATACCTTTCTAAGCCCCAATCCCATTATATTTGTAAGTTGCCTATTATATTTGTAATATTAATATTTAAAAAAATCTCTAATATATCCTTTAAACTTCCACAATATCTACATGTAATATACTTATTGGTGAACCAAAAAGCCCTTATTTATTTTCAAAATTCCTTCAAATATACCCAACTCTAAGATTTTCTCATGAGAATCGAGGTTTGGAAAGGGTATTTTGGAAATAGAGAGAAAAAATAGAAAATTTTGAATAGCAGGGGAGGAGTATATAAGCAAAAAAAAAACCCTAATAGTTAAATTGAATAATAAATTTGTAACTATAAATTGATTGATTTTTAACTAACTATTGTTTAATGAAAATCGTAAAATAATATGAATAGAGTTTCACCTTTATCTTTTCCCATTTGATCCTCAGAAATTCTTTCCGCCATTGAGTAATTGTCACGCATAGTAACTATTGGGAAATAATGTAAAAAAAAATTAGTAAGAAATAAAAATGCAATGTAGCAGAGTGAAACATTTAGTATAATCATAAACCTCACAAATTATAAAATATAATTATAACAGAAAAATATCTATTTTGTCCTTTGGGAGTTTATGCATTGCAAGCCTAGCCAAAAGATATTATTAGAATCCATGATGACCTATGGACTATTAAGTTTTAAAATTTGAAAACGCAATACGTACTAACTGCAAGGTTGCTCGTCCCCGCACCTTTGGAATCACACCGCCAGCAGCATAACAGATTGTATAATCTGTAAAGTGACAATAAATAGAATAAAGGCATGGCATTCAAGATGTAAATAGAACTATACTACATTTACATAGCATTTATATTAGGGGTATTCATCTCTATCAAAGAATTCGAATTGGATCACACCAATGAAAACAGGTCAAAAAAGAAAAACAATTAAACGAACACAGATAACTATCAAGCTTTTTTTTTTTTTTTTTTGGTTTAAGGACAAGGAGAGAAATGAGACCATTATTCTTCTTATTTCCCTCCTGAAGCACTGACTTATGGCTGCAGAGTTTAACATAAACTAAATTAATTTTTAAATGCTTAAATGTTTAGATTTTTAACATTACATCTAGATATTCAAAAATTAACTGTTTAAATCAAACTGTATTTGAGCCTGGTTATGTTTCTTTTCTCTTTTCCGAAATTATACAATCCAAAATAAAGGATCAAAACTATATTTTCCGAAGCACTACATGCGGTAAAAAGCTACATGCTGGAGTGCTGGCCCGTTCAGAATGAGATTTATTAGCATTTAATTAACTGAGACATATAATGCAATAAAATGAATATTATGCAGGAGAATTTGTGAGGTGGACTACTAAATAAATTAGTAAATCAAAAAAAGCATTAAAGATCATCAATCCAAATATCTCTAACAAAAGCATTAAAGATCATCAATCCAAATATCTCTAACCCTCTTGAGAAATAGATTTAATAACTAATTTTTAAGCAAAAGTAGATTCTTTTTTTTTCCCAAAATAATCCATTCTCAATAACTTCAAAATAGTAAAAGTAAAAGATCACAAAAGATCATACAACATGACAATTTATATTAAATGGAATAGTAAATCGGTGCACAAAATTCTCTCAAAACTAATATTCTCATTGATATGGAAACTTCTTTATACATCGATATCATAAAAGAAAAATAAGAAAACCAAAACATATAGAAAGAAAAATAAAACTCCTAAAAACAGTAAGCAACATAACAATATTTTATAGACATTGATTATCAGTGGTGTAGTGACTGATTTATCACTGTGAGCGAATGCGATTATCTTGAATAACCCAGTTGCCATTGTAGCTCGAAGGAGTTCTTTCGTTCCAAACAATTCTTTCATCCGAAAAAGCGGAGTTGTATATATAAATTTCTGCCCCAAGTGGATGATTACCACTCAGACTCAAAGTCTCAACAATACGGCTATATATATCCATCATATAAATGCCGTCTACAGTTACCACAAACATCCGATCATATGTTCGGAAAATTGTAGTACTGTAAAACATATCACTTCCCAATAAGAAACTAAGATGCACTCTAGCAACAAATACCCAAGCTGAGTTGTGTGTTGGTAGGTTCCAAATATCCATTATGTGGAGACAAGTATGTAGTAAATCAAGACCTCCATCGCGGCTCGCTAACTCATTCTTGTAAGGATATGTAGTACAGTAGCGAGCTCTATTTGGCAGCACTTTGAAATATGAATTAAATGTGTGCAAGTTAAACACAAAGATCTTAGAATGATTCACCATCCAATATAGGAACCCGTCAAATGAAATTGGTCCCTCCAAACCTAAAGAATGAGTGGCATTTAGGCAAGTTTCACCACTCCACCTCCATTTCCATAGCGTTGAATCAAATAGCTCACTAACCAAATTTGATCTTGGGATATTTGACCAACATAATCGTAGAATTTGATAGTGGTGGTGAGGTGACGACCCATGCACAATTAGAGCAAAACCTTTAGAGTGGTACCTAGTTCTAGGATTAGGTAATTTGACCCATTCTTTGCTAGTGGGGCGGCATATATAGAACCTTGGATGTTGAAGATTATTATTTGAACACAGTAGAGAGCCGTTCGATGAAGAAAGAATATGAACTGCCTCCGGCATATATCCTAGACTCAAATCTTCCATAACCAAAGTGTTATGTGCTGGGACAAACTCAGCAGAAAAATTTATGGCAAACTGTTGCATAAACAGCCCGAAAGTTCCAAATAATATTTTACATCGATCCAATATAAATTCATAAGTGTACGTCGCTCTGTTGAAGAAAAAAGAGATATCTCGGCAAGTGTAAAGAGTCGACAAAGAAACTCTAGTAAAAATCTCCATCAATATATCAGTTGGCAAGTGTACATCTTCCTCCTCCTCAATCCAATGTTGAAAATAACTATACGCTAAGGACATCTTCTAAATGAAATAGAGAAAATTATAGAATCAGAAACTATAGAAGAAAACCAATTCAATTTCATAAATGCATTGAGTATATTTTTTCAAATTATTCTTTCCAATAAAAAAAAGAAATTATTGCATAATAATTATAATAACATGAAGACAAGATATATTACGTACATTCCTACATAGAAAATGTTCTATAACACAAGATATTTTTGTAATTTTTTTTTCCTCTAATTGCTGCCAACTGAGTGGTCACTTCAATAGTTTTTTGAACATTGGCAGGATCGGGCACATTACAAAATCAAAAATATGTAGCATTTTATTTTCTATTTTTAAAACCTTAGGGCAAAAATTATATAGACTTTTAAAAATTGGTAGATTCTAATAGGAGTTTATTTAACAATCAGAAATTAAGCAAAAATTTGTAACATATAAGTTTTGAAGCCTTCTTAAATTGATTAATTTTCATTAAAAAGACTTTAGAGAAAAAAAAAGACAGATAATAGTTTATAATTTTATTATTTATATATAATAAACTCAAATAGACATTAAAATCTACTGCACTTCACTGTTACAGCTATATCAATAATTCTCACCATAATCAAATAGGGTATACAACAAATTAATTTTCAATTTTAAATAATATATAAAAATTAATAATAGAAATAAAAATGAAAGAATAAAGCAAATGGCAAAAATAATTACATAAGAATAAACTTACTGTCCAGTATTTGTAGGAAGAGATCGGTCCAATACGAAAATACCCACAGCAATTTTTTTTTTGTCTTCAATCGCCACAGTAGTACGAGTAGCCATGGCAACAAAGGCTTTTTATACAAGGAAAAAAATAAAATTAAATCAGTGAATTTAATAACCCATATCATAAAAATACTTAATAACAATTATTTACCTGGATTAATACCTGGAATTGAAGAGAAAAAACGGAACATTTATTTAATTTGAAGATGATAAAAGAATGAATCTGTATAAATACTAATAATTTGCAGTTATTCTCTAAAACGGAACGCTTTATTGTGTAGGGCTGATTCCGCTCCGCCGATTCCGCTCCGCCGATTCCGCTCCGAACCACCGTTTCCCGAAGTGGCTTATGCTTCGGCTCCCAGCGATAACGGCTGCCGCCCTTTAGTTTTCATTAGGTCGAAGAAGAAGAAGGGCCAAATAAGTGAGTTTAACTATAAACTTAAAGAGCTTAAATTTTTTTAATTCAAAGTATTTTTAGTAGAACATTCAATTATAGTTAAAATTTATCATTTATTCAATTAAGAAAAAACTTATCTTTGAATTAAATAATCAAGCTCATTATTAAAATTAAATTTTTGAAAATTAAAAATACACTAATACTATATAAATGTAAAACAATATAATTTTTTTTTAGAAAGCCACTCTAGGTGAGGTACTCTAAGAAATAATTTTTAAAGGACTCTAATTTTACCTAATTTTTATTAAACTAAGTGAGTTTAACTATGAACTTAAAGAGCTTAAATGTTCTTTGAATTAAAAAAAAATCAAGCTCATGATTAAAATTAAATTTTTGAAAATTAAAAATACACTAATACTATATCTAATACTATATAAATGTAAAACAATATAATTTTTTTTAGAAAGCCACTCTAGGTGAGGTACTCTAAGAAATAATTTTTAAAGGACTCTAATTTTACCTAATTTTTATTAAACTAAGTGAGTTTAACTATGAACTTAAAGAGCTTAAATTTTTTTTTTTATCATTTATTCAATTAAGAAAAAACTCGTGATTAAATTAGTTTGTGAAGGGTATTTTGGTAATTTTGATAGTACCGACAAAATAAAGGGGTGAGACGAAACCAACAAACATATTTGCTTATAATAATAAGAATAGATATATATTTTTAGCAGCGTAGCAGAGGTTGTGGACCGTCTCCCGGTATCTCGTCTTCTGGATAAAAATATTCTCACCGCTTTCGACGCTCTCCTTTCCCCCTTTCTCTCTTTTCCCCACCCTGCCGGGGCTACCCCACCCTCTACTACTACTGCTGCTATCCTCTCTACCCGACACTCAGTCAGAGAGAGACAGAGAGAGAGAGAGAGAGAGAGACAGAGAGGAGAAGAGGAGAAGCAACAGCTCTAGAGAGCAGAGATATATAGTAACACTGATTCCCCCTCCGCTCCGCCCCTCCCCTTCCCGTTTCCCAACCAAATCTAGGGTTTCTTCCGCCCCCTCCCTCGCCGGAGAGCCGATCCGCCGGTGGCCGCCGCGGCGGGGGCGATGAGCTGAGCCTCCCCCCATGGGCTGCGCCTTCGCCAAACCCTCCTCCCCCGCCCCCTCCTCCTCCCCCGCTCGCCGGGATCGTCGCCCCCGTCACCACTCCCGCTCTTCCGCCGCCGCCGACGACGCGCGGAAGCTCCAGGCGCCGCCGCCGAAGATCGACACCGCCGCCGCCGCCGGAGGCGACGATGGTGCCCCTAACGCCGCCGAAGATGCGGCGGCGGCGGAGCGGCCGCATCGGTCCTCGCGCCGCCGCCAGCGGTCGAACCCTAGGCTCGGCGGCCTCCCCGGCGGCGCCCACGGCGAGCAGGTCGCCGCCGGCTGGCCCGCGTGGCTCGTCGACGTCGCCGGCGAGGCCATCAAGGGCTGGACCCCTCGCCGCGCCGACTCCTTCGAGAAGCTCAACAAGGTGAGCGATCAAGAAACCGAGCTACTTCCTAATTTTTTTTTTTTCCCCCCTAAATCAGCATGTTTCTTGCTTATTAATTTCGTGCACCCTTTTTCTCTCTCTCTCTAGATAGGGCAGGGGACGTATAGCAATGTTTACAAGGCGAGGGACACGATAACGGGAAAAATCGTGGCGCTGAAGAAGGTGCGGTTCGATAATCTGGAGCCGGAAAGCGTGAAATTCATGGCAAGGGAGATCCTGATATTAAGAAGGTTGGATCACCCCAATGTGGTGAAGTTGGAGGGGCTCGTGACGTCGAGAATGTCTTGTAGTCTCTATTTGGTGTTTGAATACATGGAGCATGACCTTGCTGGCCTCGCAGCCAGTCCTGATATCAAGTTTACACTTCCGCAGGTCCGTTGTTCGATCTTGTGGATATTTAGGCTTGTTTTGTTTTGGAGCTTTTGCAGAAGTGCTGTTTGAAAAAGCACTAGTTTTTAAGTCCTTCCAACATGATGAAGCAGAAGCCTCAAGTTGCAGCTAAATAGCTCCAGACTTTTTTGTTTGTGAAATGCTTGGAGAAAAGTTGATCTTTCTTTGGTTTTACAAATGAATAGCCTCTTCTTTGGGCAGGTAAAGTGCTACATGCATCAATTATTGTCGGGCCTCGAACATTGCCATACTAAGAATGTGCTGCATCGGGACATCAAGGGCTCAAATCTTTTACTGGACAATGGTGGTTTACTTAAAATTGCAGATTTTGGGTTGGCTACATTCTTTGATCCTAACCACAAACATCCCATGACTAGCCGGGTAGTCACGCTTTGGTATCGGCCGCCAGAGCTCCTCTTGGGTTCGACGGATTATGGCGTGGGCGTAGACTTATGGAGTGCGGGCTGTATTCTTGCGGAGTTATTGGCTGGGAAGCCTATTATGCCTGGACGTACTGAGGTAGATAATAAAAGAAGTCGATTTTCTTCTTTGTTTCCGTTGAGTTTTGACTGCTGTTAGCTATTTGTTGATGCATTTTAATTGCCCAATCTCTTTCTTTATTAGATTGTAAGAATATTTAATGGTAACGAAAAGTGATGTAAGATAACAATGAAAATGTTGCAAGATATATGCTAGAATGTGGAACTTAGGAGTGCTCATGCTCCTTTTATAGAATTATGACAAACTTCGAGTAGTTTGGAGATTGCGCAGAGTTTTCCACCAAGGATGCATATGCAATATTCATGACTAGCCTTGCTGATAGTAGTTGAATTTGTTCTAACGTTAGCTAAGAGAAGATTTAAAGAGTACCTAGCTTGCATTGGTGATGTATGAACACCAGCTTATAATCGAGTTTAAAATAGATAGGTGCTTGCTAAACAGCACAATCAAACTTGTTCATTGTAGTAATTTTAAGTTTGTTACTAAATTGTGCCCCAAACTTCGAGTAGTTCTCCATGACATTTTTTAGATGTGCAGCTGAAATGGCTGCTTGTGCTATTGCTTTGTCATAGGCACTTGTGAAAGGTGGATTTCATTGGTGGATATAAAACTACTCTGGCTTTGGTCTTTTGACCAGGATCTTTGTCAGTAAGTGCCATTAGATTTAGTGGAAAAATATCCAATCTTGTTAAGTAGTCAGTTCCAAGGATGCTTGGCTTGAACGCAGTTAAGAGAAACAACGGATCTGTCTAGTATGTGGTGGCAGAATGGTGGACATCAAAAGCTTTGAATTCTTTTTTTTCTATAAAAGTTGCAATGCCATTTGAGTAGAGTTACCAGAAATGAATAAAATGTAGATGTGAGCAAATTGTGAAAGAAATGAAGCATAGAAAGAATAATAACCTGCATATTGGTTGAGAAGCTAGTGGAGGGGTGAGCTAACAAAATCTAGGAGTAGGATATAAAGAATAACTCCAAATAATTAAATCAGTGATTCTACTTATACGAAATGCCTTTTAAGTTGTCCTTTAAGTTGTGAGTTGATATTTGATATTACAAATCTCTCTTTTTATTTTTATTTTTCCTCTGGGATGCATTATCTATTAGCAATTTATGTTGTCAAACTGTAGATATCTTTCTTATACTTCGTTCATTTGTTGCTTCTATTGTAATGTATTTTATCTTTAAAGTATCATAGAGTGGTGCTATGTGATAATTTGCAATTCTCGGTCCCATTTAGGTTTGTTTGGAATTAATGTAAAACTCAATCAGCTGAGCTCTGCCTTAACTTTGGGCTCCTGCTTTCTTTCTTTTGGGCTTAGTGATACGGTAATAGATCATATATTATTATATAAACCAAGTTATATGAGAAAGTAGTTTAGATGTAAGGTAATGTAAAACGATAAAGTTACTAGCTTGTTCAAAGGTACAAAAGAATAAATTGGCCTTCGTTCGTCAAGAAATAAGAATAATCAGACCAACATTAATCTCGACGCTTGAGTTTTCCTTTTTTTAACAATGAATCCATGATACAAGTGTCATCAAAGCATAAGTCAGCTGACTTGTATTACAAGTTTTCTAGATCCAAGCCACTTGAGAATGATAGAAGCAGTAATTGGACTGAACAAACCGCTGCCCTATGTCCTGCCTATGCTCATGTATTCCTTGTGTAGCCTTTCATGTGTCACTTGAGTATTGGACGTGTATAGGGCGAGTCTCTATATCCGGTATAGACATGTTAGCTTATATGAAATATCTGTGCATTGTATGCCCATTATATTCCTCATGTAAGGATTTCGCGGACTAGTCGACAACTTCTTGAGTCTATAATTTCATAGATGGCTTGGTGTTAAGAGTTGCTATTTTGACTATGCACATTGTTTTTCTTATTCTAGTCTAGTGGATGTAAATTCAACTCTGCGAGTGCTGAAATTGATTTTTTTTTTAATTTTTTTTCGTATCTTGACAGGTTTTTCTTGTTGTCAGTGAGGCTTGTATCGATGCTAATTTGGCAGCTGAACAGACAGTAGTGTATCCAATTATTCAAAGCATTACAATTGTAGTGACCCAAACCACTAACAGTAACAACTTATTGGGCCCAATCCACTAGTTAAAAATTCTTGAAATTAGTTATCAGTACTTATGTGTTAACCGTATATAAGGACCTCACACTCTCTCACATTACCTAATGTGGGACTATTGGGTTGTCACAGACTCCTCCCCTTTTATGCTCTGACATTCTCGTCAGGCCCAATTATGCACATAGTCTAAGATCATCAGGTGACATGAGGCCTATCTCACACTTCCGATCAGCAATTTGACTTTGATACCACATGTAATGACGCAACCCACTAGCACTAACAACTTGTTGGGCCCAAACCACTGCTCCAAAATGCGTAAGCCTATATACAACCTGCTAGCCATATATAAGGCCCTAACACTCACCCACATTATTCAATGTGGGATGATTAGGATGTCACAACAATAATATTGCAGAACTATATTTGATTAACCAATACTTTTGGTAGTCTAGAATATTCCTCACACTATTTTCTTGAAATTTCTTCAAAGTTATTATATTGGAAGGAATAGTTTTCTAAGCAACGAACTGCTTTCTAGATGACCAACCATCTAATACTTGGCGTGATTTCAAATGTTTGCACATAAGCCCTTTCTTTCTTTCTTTCTTTTTTTTTTTGGTACAAAGAAACCTGTATGTATTCCAACTTCTGTAGATTGTTAACTTCTTTAACTTTTGTAGGTAGAGCAATTACATAAGATTTTCAAGCTGTGTGGGTCTCCTTCAGAGGAATACTGGAAGAAATCGAAGTTGCCACATGCTACGATATTCAAACCGCAACATCCGTATAAACGATGCATAAAAGAGACATTTAAAGATTTTCCACCATCATCATTGCCATTAATTGAGAGTCTCCTTGCAATTGATCCAGCTGAACGCAAAACTGCTACTGCTGCTTTGAGAAGTGAAGTAAGTTTGCATAATTTTCTAGAGCACCTTAAGCTCATTCCGTTATTATTGCCCTCTCTTAGTATTTATATGAAAAGATGGCATGACTTTTAAGTCTTGATCTATATTGACCATTTTAGCACCAAAAAAAAGAGTTCTCTTTATGTTGTCCTTTACCCTTTGCTTTATCATAGTATGTGTAATTATCTCGTGTTGTTCTGCAAGATTTTCCAGAAAACCAATTTTCTTCATATTTTTTGCTTTTGGAGTAATGCTTTTAAAAAAAAAGAAAGTAAATAAAATTTATGACATTTATATTTCAAGTAAATAGAAAACAAAATGTGCATTTTCCATCTATTTATATTTTGCGCGCCTTTTTGTTCGTGATAATATATGCTTTCTCACTCTTTGAACCTTTTCCTTTTTTGCTTCTTTCCATACTTCTATGAGCCTAAGTTTCCCTAACAAGCTGTTCTTCAAAGTTCCATTGTCATCATCCAGTTTTTGTTTCTCCTTCTCATTATTATTATTATTTTTTAATTCCATTCTCTTTTCCCCATCTTCATCCACTTCCATTGTCGAGACCAACTTCTCTCTCTTCCCTTCGGACTTCTATCTTGTTTCTTCTACTCTTTGTGCTCGCTTGTCTTTTCCTTTCTAATCTGCTCCCTTTTCCTTATAATTATAATTAGCAGTTTTTTGTAATGCCCCCTCGAATCCCTATTTAATGTTTTCCTTTTCCTGCCCTTCTCTTAATTCTTCTCCCTTTCACATGCTTCAAGTACTCTTCCTTGTTCTAGGAGGCAACTTGCGTATAAATTATGATAAGAAAATACTCAGCTGTTGTTGTCTGGCTGCAAGTTGCAGTAAATTACAAGTCCTCACTTTTGTAGCCTTCATGTGAAAGCCGAAACTATATACCATCAAAGTACACAGGATTTTAGCAATTCCCTGAAAATTTTTCGCTCCAAATTCTACTTAGTGCTCTTTCATATAGGAATGATTGGAATGATTATGATTATTCTACCAATAATTTGTGAAGGATAGGCAATAATTTATGGTAGTGGGAGTCTTCAATGCTTATCCCAAAGATCCAGCGGCTACTTTATTTTATTTTCTGGCAATTTGAAGCTTTCAAAACATTGCAACTGCTTGAAAGGAATTCCTTGGGTCTGAAGCTGTCTCTGGTTTAAGCGCTGTTCATTGACTCTCATCTACCTTCTTTTGTTTCCTAAATTCTTTGTCGTCTTTTTCGTGCTATATTCTTGTTGCGGGAGCTGCTCACTTAGTCAGATACCCTATTGTTGTTCAGTTGATTCATCACTTCACTGTGTGTATTTGGGCATTTTAAAAATTTGAAGCCACTTATTTAGCCATTGGTGTGAAAACAAAGATGGCTGAACCTAAAGAATTGGTCTCCTACCTGTTTGTCAGCTCCAACCTACGCTGGCTAAAAGTAGTGAAACTATTCATTGTTTCGAGCATGCTAAGAGAAAAAGAGAAGGAAAAAAAAAAACACTCATACCAGAGTCATTGGCTAGGCCTAGGCCTAGGTTTGATGAACCTTGGTTCGAGCTTACCTGGGCTCATCTGAGCGCACCCAATCTGGCGCTTAATCAATCTAAAAAGCTCACTTTGTAAACACTAAAATGGTCTATCTTCAAGGTACATTAGCCTCCCAAATTTTATTTTATTTTATTTTTCTGCATTTAAATGTTAGAAAGTTTAATATCTAGGTTCAGTATGATGATAATGATTCTTAGAAGTTTTATCTTCCTAATAATATGCAGTTCTTTAGGAGAAGGGAAATTTATGTTATTTCTGGTAAGTTTCAGATAAGCTAAGTTTGCTATTTCTGAAGGCAACCTGGCAAGTAATTTTCACGAGGTATGAGGTTCCAATATTCGGTTAAATTACTTTGACCTGGCATGGTTGGCACATGGTGCAAATAAATTTGTGGTTTCAAATTAACTTGCTTTTGTCATTTCAATTTTAAACAACGCGAAGTAGTTTGGAAGGATGGATAATGTCATAGATCATATAGTATTTCTTATAGAGATTATGAATGCTGACTGGTAGTCACAAAGGGTTTCACTGATATTACCTAAGATTGGTAGAATACTTTGACCATGGAGTATGCATCACTTTTTGTGGGGCTTGTTCTTTCTACGTGAAACAACAGCAGGAAAAGTTTTCCATTTAGGAAGGTATCTTCAGACTGCTCACTTGAGCATAAGCCTAAGTCAGTGGAAAATGGTTATCCTAATTCTAGGGAAAATTGTCCATTTTGTTTTCTAGTTAAGGTTTGGTTGAGAATAAATTTCATTATTCGGGTTCCATAGGTGCCATGTGCTAATTATTGCGGGGTCTGTGCCACTGGGGAGTGTACAAGCGCTGACATGACCTTTGTATCGAGGCTAATCTATTTGTCAAAATATTTTCATGTCTGAACAATCTAGATGTACTAGATCTTCTGTTTATTGAGTCCCCTTAGATATCCATAGATGGCCTCCTCATTTGATATATTCCTTTGAATTTGGCATGAAATATAATTTGCTCTGTTTTTTGCCTACTTATCTTTAAATTCCCAAAAGTGGAAAATTACAGCTTAATTCCAACAAATTACATCTAAGCTACACTTTTCAAAAGCATCCATTTTATGATCAAACTTCGTATATTATGGTCTAGTTACAATATTACATCACATGAAATATCCTTCAGAATTTCAAATGTTGTTAAGAAACATGACAAAATGCAGCAAATATTACTATAGAACTTGAGATCTTATAATTCATTAGGAGCATAAAGTGCCAATGGCGTGTTGGTGGAGGGCCTCCGTCCTAAAGGCATGCAAGTGTGCGCCATATGTTGATATGGTTCATTTGCTGCATGTATTGTGTATTTGTGCCTAGCTTGGCTCGACACTGTTGTGCCCCCCCCCCCCCGCCCCCCCCGCATGGTATCCTTGTTGATGCCTACTTATTCATTGAAGTCACTTTATTCTACCTATTCCTTTTCTTAACATAAAGTAATGATAAAAACAAATTTCTTTTAGAAAAACTATAAAAAGCCCTCGTGTGGTATAGCTAGTTTGCATTTTACTATCTTGTGGTTCACAGCGTGGTAATTTATCCCCTTTTTAGTTTTTGTCTTGATTTTTCTAGTAGGACCTACCTTTCAAACACCATTTAAAGGGCAACAAAGTTCTACAATTGCAGGGTTGTAAAGTGTGCCATAGGGGAGGTTCTTGAAGATTTATACTGTTTGAGCAATACATCTGATTGTCGTGTGCACTTTGTTAGCAATACTAATTGGTAGGTGTCTCAAGGATTTAAGTGCCCATCGGTAGAAGCCATGCCCTCCGTACCTTACCGTCCCAACAAGATATCAACATAACACAACCCTTGTGCCAATGCCACGGCTCAAAGCTGTTGTTTTTCCCTAATTAGTAAGTAATTATATTAATAGAGTACAAAGAATTTGATATTAGAGTATACTAAGAGCAATTAAAATATACCTATGAAGCACGATACTTCAAATTTCATGCCGTTCTCGTACATGATACGTATTAGATACTGATACACGCTCGATACGTGTCGGATACGGGAACGAGGTATCCGGCATTTTTAAGAAATAAAAAAATAGCGGATACGGCTCGGATATAGGGGGACACGGGGGGGATACGGTCAAGTTATTTTTTGGTCTAAAATGATCGCATCTCAAAATTTTTAGAAAAGCTCACATCTTAACCCATTGGAAATAAAGAAAAGAGTGAGAAAAATGCCAATCTCTCTTTAATTCATCATTTCTTCTATCATTTTGCTCTTGGATGGTTGAAGGCGCTCTATCTCCACACAATATTAAGCTATGGTCCAGTCCTTTACGACTTAGTTTTTACTGTCTTTTATCTAATTTGTCAACCTAGCACTAATCAACAAAGGCCATAGAGAATGATTTTTTTCTTCTTCTATTAAAGTGTTAGCATTTTTTTAATTACTGTTTTATATAATAGAACTTAATAAAACAGACATATATGATGAATAGCTAATTATCTCGTTTGTGCAACTAAATATCTAGTGTTATCATTTGATCAAGTTAGAGGATAGTTTTTTGATACTTTTTTAATTATTATTTCATTCGATTGATTATCTTTTTTTATGAACAATTAGAACAATTATACAAGCTATATATCATTATATATTCCTTCCAAATATCTTTATTGTCCTCAATATTTTATTGCATATAATCAACGTATATTAAAATATATTTTAAATAGTATTTTATTCAAGTATACTCTGTGTATCGTATCCTAGAGTTTTGAGAAATTGCCATATCACCATATCCGTTTCCCTGTATCCGTATCTGTGCAACATAGAAATGTACTAGTACCAAAGAGAATAAATATTTCATGCCAAAATGTGTCGGCACAAGTGTATTTGACAATAGCACACATCAGCACGGCATGGCAAGCACCATGTCGTGGCGTGCCAGCAAGTTCTCGATACGATTTTGTGCCACAATACTTAAATCCTAGGGAAGGTCCTTACAGAGTATTGAAACAAGCACGGGAAGGGAAAGTGTTCCACTTTAGACCACTAGGTACAAAGGAGCAACAAGTTGTACCTTAAAGGGGATTTGGAAGTTTTCTCTTTTCTTTTCATATGCAATGAACACAGTAAAACATTGCATTTCCCTTTCATAAGAATATAAATTTTTCCTTGAGAGACCTTTGATTTTCTTGCGAGGTAACCAAATTGGCCTTTTATATTATTGTTTTGATCTTTGTGGTCTATTTGGCTGGGATTATATTTTAGCCTTGCCATTTCCTTCTAAATTTTATTAAAGTAAATAGGAGGTTGGGTTTATGGCCGTACAAATCAAATTTGGTTTGAAATTATTGGCAGTCTTGTTATATCACAAGTTTAAAACTTTCTTAGGAAACTGTCTTCCTTTTAAATATTATTTAAAGGGTAAATTACACTTTTGGTCCTCAAACTATGAAGCGCGTGACACTTTAGTCCTCGAACTTTAATTTGTTGCAATTTTTGTCTCGAACTATGGGGCGTGTGACACTTTAGTCCTCAAGTTTTAATTATTTGCAATTTCTAGCTCGAACTACGAGGCGCATGACACTTTATTCCTCGAACTTTAATTTATTGCAATTTCTGGCTCGAACTATGAGGTATGTGACATTTTAGTCCTCGAACTTTATGAATTGTAGCAATATCCTACTTGATGATGCACCAGTAATTAAAAGATCACATTACTTCGATATTAGTACTTCATCGATACTTATTTAAAAAAATCGGGTAGTGGGACTTGATTGCAACAATTTAGAAAGTTCGAGACTAAAATGTCACATTCCTTATAGTTCGAGCTAGAAATTATAATTAATTAAAGTTTGAGGACTAATGTGTCATGCACCTCATATTTCGAGCTAGAAATTGCAATGAATTAAAGTTTGAGGACTAAAGTGTCATGCGCCTCATAGTTGAGGACCCAAAGTGTAATTTACCCTTATTTAAAATGAGCAATGCTACTCCTACACCCCCAAAGGGGTGTAGGATATACACCCCATCCATCCATGGGTGGGGTGTTTATCCTACACCCCCAAAGGGTGTAGGAGTAGAGTTTTCCATTTAAAATAGGGCTTTTTTTGCATTTAACCCCTTAACAAATTTTTTTTTTGCAAATAGCCCTATAAAATTTTAATTTGCAAAATTGGCCCTAACTCTGCCACGTGAGCGCCACGTAAGCGCCAAGAGAAGTTTAAGTTGAACACGGTGAATCATTCACCGTGTTCAAACACGGTGAATGATTCACCGTGTTCCCCTTCTATTCCTAGGTTGCCGTGAATGTGTGGTGATGATGATGATGATGATGAAGGAGGAGGAGGAGGGAGGGGAGGAGGAGGGAGGAGAGGGATGCGGCGGAGGAGGGAGGGAAGGAGGAGGGAGGAGGAGAGGGGATGCGGTGGCGGCGGGCGACGGCGGAGAGCTCGAGGAGGGAACCGAGAGAGAAATAGGGAAAGCTCGGGGGAGAGAGAGGAAGAGATCGTGCGGGGCATTGAACACGGGGAATCATTCACCGTGTTTGAACACGGTGAATGATTCACCGTGTTCAACCTAAACATTCATTCCAACATGGCGCTTATGTGGCGCTTGCGTGGCGGGTATAGAGCCAATTTTGCAATTATAAATTTGGTGGGGCTATTTGTGAATTTTTTTTTTTGAAGGGGCCAAATGCAAAAAAAGCCCTTTAAAATACTTCTTTCCTTTACAGCACCCTGCAGATACGAATAGCTCCTTCAGGAAAGAAATGAAGGATGAAGGGTATATGACAAGGAAGAAGGGGGGAAAAAAATGGGGGAAGGGTAGTGTTCCTTTTTTTTTCTTTTTCTTTTTTTCCTTTGGCATGTCCCAGGCACAATTCTGCTAACTTCTGCTCTTCTTGAG
This sequence comes from Puya raimondii, assembly GCA_016920855.1. Classification (NCBI taxonomy): domain Eukaryota; kingdom Viridiplantae; phylum Streptophyta; class Magnoliopsida; order Poales; family Bromeliaceae; genus Puya; species Puya raimondii. Next base: position 92,447,745 of record JABWPP010000049.1, read on the forward strand.
CTAGCTGTTCATATAAATTGGCACTAGTTGATTTTGGATCTCTTTGTCAAGTTCCATTGAAATTTTGCTTGATTTTGGAAATCCTTTGTTGTTATTTTAGTTGAATTTGTTATATGCAAGTCCGACGCAATCTAAAGGTCGAAAAGTACTTTATGTTGCTTGTAAAACAACAAAATGATAAAAAAAAGAAGAAGAGATAGATAGGAATTTGCCAATCCAGGCCTAGAGAGAGGAGACAAAAGATCCTGGCCAATCCAGATCAAAGAGAGGGAAAAGACAATTAGGTAATCCCTAATCTCCAAATATTCAATCCATTCTACATTAGCTCCAATTAGGTTTATGCATTTTAGATCTAAAACTTAACAAATCCCTTAATATAAGAAATTTTATTTTATCTCTTAACAACCTTCTTTTTGAATTTAAACAAATTAAACAAGTTCCTTAAAAGAGATATTCTATCCAACCATTTTATTTAATTCAAAAACTGAATCCCACAATATATATATGGGATTTACCATTTTCTGAAATGAGAAAGGAACCAACTAAATATATTTTATTTTATTATTTGTTCATAGACTCCACCAAAGCGATAATCTCCTGATTGCCAATGTCTGATGCCCTCTACTTCGTATCTTAAACCTCAAAACCCCCCAAATCCTCCCTATTGTGGCTGTAGTTCTTTTTAATGGAATCAATTTATAGCAAGAGGTCAAATTGTTTTTGTGGACTTACAGTATGAAACTTGAAACCTTTTCAATTTTTCTGGTCATCAGCGCTTCATTTTGTTTCCAATTGGGGTTTGTGAAGCCAGTGCCCAAATGTTTGTTTATGCTGTTCATAAATTTTTTATGGCATTGATTTTGGTAAGTTTTTGCTCTTCAAAAATATGCTAAAATATTAGTTTCCAATGACCTTGTAGAGAGTTTGTCATTAAGATGTGTTTTTTGTCTTGTATAGGGCCATATTATAGAATCAGAAGATATTCATACTACATGACTTTATAGAATTTGTAACCAGAGGATATTCATACTACATGACTATGTGACAACTCTGGATTTTGAGTGTATGTTTCAGCCTCATCGAATGATCTTAGAGGGCACTATTTTGCTCTGATCGCTTCTCAATTCTTATTCGGGAGTGCCCACAAAAATCCATTCATAAATTTTCTGTTTCGGAATATTAAAAGATTGAATGTTGCATTATATCAATGTAAACAATAAAACGGTGTACTTTCAACATATTGTTAAAAGGAAGCAGCACTTCAATTTTGTCTTTAAAACATCAAATAATTTGATAGTGTAAGAAATTACGATGCACATCAGTTATCACGCTAATTTTCTAAATGATCTTTCGCAAGTTAAATATAAAAGTAGTTCCACGCTGGGCATGAGCAAGGATTTGAGTGCCGTGGCACGGGGTCGTGCTGAGCAAGGATTTAAGTGCCCATCGGCACAGGCCGTATCTACCGTGCCGTATCGTACCAACAAGATATCGGCACGATACAACTCCCGTATCGATGGCATAGCTCAAAACCCTCTATTCTTCAAATTAGTAAGTAATTTTCTCAATAAAGTTCAAAAGATTTGATAAAAATACATAATAAATAGTTAGAATATTTTGTTGCTAGAGAAAATAAATATCTCATGCCATTATGTGTCCGCACACATGTATTTTTGTGACCGGCACGCATCGGCACGGCCCGACACGCACCGTGCCGTACGATGCCGACAAGTTTCCGGCACGACCCCGTGCCACGGCACTTAAATCCTTGGTGCTGAGAACCTGCTGGCACGGAATGACGTGGTGCATGTCATGTTGTGCCGTGCGAATGTGTGTCGTTCATAAATATACCTGCGTGTCGACGCACTGTCATGAGATATTTATTTTCTTCGGGACCAATATATTCTAATTGCTTATTAAGTTACTATATATTTTTGTCAAATCTTTTGCACTTTATTGAGGTAACAATTTGGTAATTTCAAAGAAAAGAGGGTTTTGAGCTGTGCCATGGGCACGGGCATCTATTGTGTTGATATTTTGTCGGCTTGGTATGGCACGATAGGCACGGTTGGTGCCAATGGTTATTTAAATCCTTGAAATGAGAAAATTACAGTCTGCCATCAAGCTTGTGTGTAACTTGTGGCTTGAAATATTCAATATATCATTATTTTCATTCCGTGTGATTGTTGCCTCTGCAGTTCTTCACAACTGAACCTTATGCATGCGATCCATCGAGCTTGCCGAAGTATCCTCCAAGCAAGGAGATGGATGCTAAATTGAGGGATGAAGAAGCTAGAAGGTTTGTAATGATCTACGTTGTTGATTTCTTTGATTTACATGTTATACAGATTTTATGGTCATTATATAGTCCGCTTCTGTTTAGCTTTATTCTACTGAACCTTTCACCATGAATGGCCAAACTTCCCCTGCTAGCTTGCCATTCAAATATTCTGTCGGATGCTTCAAATTAGTGGTTTTCTGTGATAATACTATGAAGGGACATTGGAACAATATTTTGCAATATATCTTCTGATTCATAAAGCATACTTAAGTGAAGATGATTGCAGTAGCATGGATATTTTGCATAGCAGATTTAAAGATGGTAATTAGAGATATATCTAAAAGTTCTCTATCAGCATTCTAAATTTGGAAATGCACCCAAGATTTTTTTTTTGATTCGGGAGCCTTATGGTGTATTTATCTCATTACTTCAAAGCATCACTTATTTTTGCAAATAAAGCTAAAACTAATATCTGTAATCCACTTTTTGTAATTACCTGTGTGAGTGCCTGGTGATGGGCTTTGTAAGTTCTCTGTTTTCAGAGATTATAAGATACTGCTAGTTCATCAGCAAGGAGATGCAAAACTGAAACTGCAAATGTGGAAGATATCAAAGTGACAACTAATTAATGGCGTTAATTATTTGGCTGGTTAAGAAGCATGACAACATCACAGCAACTTTTTATTCTTGATTGATTATCTGCAAAAGGCTGCAAACTGCCTTATAAGCTTTAACACCAAGTTAAGTTCTAAGAACGACCAACATTTGCTTTTTAATTTAAATTGGTTTCTTGTGCTTCCCATTTGTCTTTTAATGGACAATTCGGAGCTGCATATACAAGTCCAGGCCCAGCAGATGTTATAAAATCCTGAAAAGAATTTGTAGAATTTGGGCCATGTCCTAGTAGTTTATTAGAAGTTTAAAATGTATGTTTTTTCTCTCTAAACCTGTTCCTCTGATTGTAGATTACGAGCTGCCACGAAGGCCAATGGTGGTGATGCAGGGAAGAAGACACGAACGCGTGATCGAGCTCAAAGGGCAGTCCCGGCCCCGGAGGCTAATGCTGAACTCCAAGTAAACCTTGATGTATGTCAAAAATTGATCTTCCTTTATATGGTTAAAACAACTTTTTACTGTCTACAAATCTTAATGTTTATAGATGGGCTGTCCTTTGGATGGTGGTGTATGCAGAAGCATGTAACCTACTGTTTGTTAATGGCCGCTGAATGGAGACAATTTAGTTGTGAGTTGGATGATAGGTTGCATGTGTCTGCATGCTACACATTCCAGATGATAAATCCCCTCCAACTTTAATGGATAGCCCCGATCAGTGGTTTCAGTCATTTGATGAATTCTTAACTGGAACTTGATTATTCAGTATTACAGGAGCTTCACTTTTATTCGCTAGCATTTACGAATTTGAGTTTGGTCCATTATGAATTTTTGTTGACTTGCATGACCCTATCAGCAATTCAGCATCTCTAATCTTTACCGCAATAGTTCGATGAAGAAAATGACTTGGGCATATCAGCAATAGCCAAACGCTCTTCATGACCGACGTCAAATAATAACTTGCTTTTTAAACCATATTTTTGCTTGATCTTTTCTCTTCTGTTCTGTTTCTGTTTCTGTTTCTCTTTTGGGTGGGTGGGCGGGCAAGGTGAGGGTTATTGGGTGTGTTACGGGATACCACAAAATTCATATGCTTCTTTTAATTGATATTCATATATATACGTCCTTAAAAAGCCATCTATTGATGACGTATATATCCCTCCAAACTTTGAATTTTTGAATTTGCCTTTCAAAACTTGATTCCTTACATATAGCCCCTTATTCTTCTACAATGCTTGCTTATCGCAGTGTACTAGATGACTTTCCGACTTAGGACAAGGATAATTATGTTAAAATCTGCTCCTTTCAATGGGTAGATGATAATTAATATGCTTTTATTCTTGTGATATCAACTTTTCTCTGCCCTAACAGAGAAGGCGTCTCATAACACATGCAAACGCAAAGAGCAAGAGCGAGAAGTTTCCGCCACCTCATCAGGACGGGGCGGTCGGCTACCCATTAGGCTCTACCCGTTATATGGACCCAACCTTCGACCCACCGGAAGCTTCCTTCAGCACAGTGTTCCTCTCCCAGAAAAGCGACGCAGTCGCTCAATCTGGGCCGTTGGTCGAATCGGCTGCCGCTGGCCACCAAAAAAAGAAAAAGCAGACTGCGATTTATTCTAAACAGCTTCCGGCTGCTCATTCCCTTAAAGACATACAGAAAGATAAGGGCAGAATTCGTGTCAGGTAGAATTCAAACACGTCCTTGATTTATTTCATCTGGAATGTAGAGGCCACCTCTTTAATTTAGATGGCGCAGCAATAGATTGTTCTCTAGTTCCTTTTTTTTTTTTTTTCCTTTTTCTTTCTTTTTTTTTGGTAATCCCTTTTATTTCTGTTCAATTTGGTTGGATGAATAGTGATTAGTGTTTGCAGAATGAGGAAAAGCTTCCTTTTAGTCTGTATATTCAATTCTTTTCTTTCTTATTTCCAGTATTGATAATCGAACGAATGCTTCGGCAGATACGAAATAATAAAGTGCTTTGTTATTTCACTTGCTCTTGTACGTTCGGATCGATGGCTGATGCTTTGAATGCATTTCCTTTTTCCGCTTCAAACTAATAAGTTAAGTAAAGATTCCTGTGTTGCATTTTGGATAACAAAATTTGTGTCTCAATGCAAAGAACAGGCGGATGACAGTTGAGATGGTCACTAAGATTCTCTTGGAAACTACAAGAGTAGGAACCTATTCTTTCATGTTTGAAAGTTCCTAGGAAGTTCCTAGGAAGTGCTGTGTGAGTAAAGCTCAATAAATCTGGTTAGGAAAAAGCAATGACCGTTTTTTGCCTAAAATGCTGCACCGTCTTCCTGTTGTGGGGAAAGCAGAATTCAAAAGCTCATTTCGCCTCATTTCTTTTACTTTTGTTTGTCAAATATCTGCTCTTGTTTTTTTTGTATGCCTTTTAAAGTAGAGAAATTTTTTTAGGAGCTAGGCCAAATAGGCACTTTGGACTCATCGTGATCCTGGGCCAACTATGGACCCATGGTCTATGTGGACAAAGGAACTATTTGGATTGATGGAAGGGCGCGTTTGGTTCGCATTACGTAGGATTAGAGGTTATTTCGACATAACTAGGTTTCTGAGATCTCTGAATTAGATTACTACTGATGCTGCGTTACTGCATTTGGTTTAATGCAGTAATATAATACTGGATTACAGTGTATATAGAATAAATATGTTTGGTTTATTTTATAAATTTAGTAATTCTGAACATAAAGTATAGTCTATTCCAAAATTGCCTTTAGTCATATTTGGAAAAAAAAAATTACTGTTTGTAAATAATAATTTTTTACTAAATTTTATTTTAAATAATTTGAATTTGAATTTGAATTTGAATTTTGAATTTGAATTTTGAATTTGAATTTTGAATTTTAAATCTGAACAAAAATATAAAATTTAATATTTTAATTTTAAAATATCAATATGAAATTTATAAATTTAAAATTTAAAATTTAAAATTTAAAATTTTAAATCTAAATTTAAAGTTTAGAATTTAAAATATAAATATGAAGTCTAAATTTTAAATTTTAAATTTTAAAATTTTAAATTTTAAATTTTAAATTTTAAATTTTAATTTTAAATTTTAAATTTTAAATTTTAAATTTTAAATTTTAAATTTTAAATTTTTTTAAATTTTAAATTTTAAATTTTAAATTTTACATTTCAAATTTGAATTTAAATTTAAATTTTTAAAATTTTAAATTTTAAATTTAAAGTTTAAAATTTCAAATTTTAAAATTTAAAATTTAAAATTTCGAATTTTAAAATTTAAAATTTAAAATTTCGAAATTTAAAATTTAAAATTTAAAATTTCGAAATTTAAAATTTAAAATTTAAAATTTCGAAATTTAAAATTTAAAATTTAAAATTTAAAATTTAAAATTTAAAATTTAAAATTTAAAATTTAAAATTTAAAATTTAAAACTAAAATTTGAAATTTAAAATTTAAAATTTAAAAGTGAAATTTGAAAATTTAAATTTAAAATTTGACATTTGAAAATTTTAAATTAAAATTTTAAAAATGGCTTATTGAAAGCGTTTGGGGGGTGTTGGAGGGTAAACTTGTCATTTTACATAATATGCAACATTACCCGCCTTCAGTAATTCAAGATACACACCCCCTCTCAGTAATATTTTCGATGTAATTTTACACCTTTTGTAATGCTGCAATATCGAACAAATTACATACCGGATGAACCAAACGCAGTAATGTAATCCTGCCAGGATAACCCGAACCAAACGCACTTAGGCTTCGTTTGGTTCGGGGTTAAGTAAGAATTGGTTATTCCAGGGATAGGGTTAAGTTCAGGGTTAAGCCTGGAATAGACCAATTTTACGTTTGGATGAAAATTGAGTTGTTCCCGGAATTAAGAAAAATAGCGTTTGGATAGATTAGATAGAATAAGAAGAATAGTGGGTAATTATAAATAGAAAATAATAATTTGGCCTTAATTATTATATTTGAATTTAAATTTTTTATTTTATATTTAAAATTTTAAATTTAAATAGATAATTTTTATAAAATTAAAAAATTCAAATTTTAAATTTTAAATTTTAAATTTAAATTTTAAAATATTAATTTTAAAATATTAATTTTAAAATATTAATTTTAAGATTACAAATTATAAATTTTAAAAATTAAAATTAAAATTTTAAATTTATATTAAAAATTAAATTGGGGTGGGATTAACTTTAATCCCACCCCAATTCTAGGGGGGGGTGGGGTTTGTTAACCCCACCCTATCCTGGGATAACCCCAAAGGGTGGGGTTAACAAACCCCACCCCCATTTTTCTTGTTTGGGGGGGGGGGGGGCCTTTAACCCCGAACCAAACACTACCTAAGGGATTAGTTGGTTCTCCTATTTTAGATTATGGAATCGGAATGTGATTTATTGAGTCTGATAGTTGTTGTTTGTTTGTTTTACAAGAAACTGATTTCGATTTTTATTCTTTTGGAATGAGAATCGTCCATTCCATTTATGGTCCAATCCAGCTTTGAATTTCGGATTAATTCATCCCAAAGTAAATCACTCGAAGCTCTTTCTCACAAGCACCTCGCTCTTCTCTCCCTTCATCACTTTTTTCTTTCTTAATTAAAACCCTCTCTCAAAATGTTAGACTATCCATTTTGATTTTCATTTTATTAATAAATCAAACTTTTTTTTTATTGATTCGCCATTTCATTTTTTATTCTAATGCAATTCAATTCTATTTTCCATTTCTATATCCGAACCTGGGTGATCTATTCATGAACAGGATTCCAATCATGAATCAAACTTGTCCTAACTGTGATTTGATTTAGACTTAGTCATAAGTCGAGTCTAGAAAAAATATAGAATTTTTTTATTTTTTACTTTGTTTTCTTTTTCCTCAAATAATCTTACGAATGAATGATGTTTTCCAACTTGTGTGAATGATTACTGTTTTCCATAAAAGATGACTTCCGACCTTTTCGTGAGGAAGCGTCGTTATTCAATAATTGACTGTCCTTAGCTAGGCGATGAAGTTTACTGTAGAATTAGTAATTTTTTACTTTTACTGAACTAGAGATACAGTTGAATTGCATTTGCATCACATTGTATCTCAAAGAGAGTAATCTTAAATAAAAAGTAAGCATACCCTTACAAATCATCTTTTAAATTAAAAATTATTTCTTCTTACTATTTTAGGAATTATTTTACCATCGTCATATAAAGTAATAAAATTTAGAAATATAGTTTCTGATCATATGTTAATTATCTATAGTTGCAGTTTTTTCCCTACATCCAAACTAAAGAAGATGCACATAGTAGTAACTGTTATATTTTTAATTGAATGTGTTTTTAAATATACTATATTTATAATTATATCTACCCAAATAGCCTCAAGTGAGATTAGGATGTCATGTCATTGACTTACAATATTCTTGTGGCATGATAGGGACTAATGTGTCATACCACCAACGTCAACGTGTTGGATCTTTTCTTTTTTCTTTTTGGAAAAACTATATAGAACTTATATATATATATATATATATATATATATATATATATATATATATATATATATATATATATATATATATATATATATATATATATATATATATATATATATATAACATGTTGATATCAAAACTTATCTAAACTTATCAAAATTTTAATTTTTTAATATCCAATCTTTTAATTTGTTTAGTATTAGGGTTTAGGATTTGACTTAAGATATAAATTTTTTCAATAAATCTTTTATAGTTACATGAATTGCATAAAATATGCTAGCTAACTTTGCAGAGATAAACGACACATTCAAAATTTAAATTCAAAGAATTATTAAATGACTCAAACCAAATAAATTAAAAAGTTCGATATCAAAAATCAAAATTTGAAACGTTAGGTAGCTAGATCAAAATGGATACTTGAAGTAAATTTTATACATTTTACTCGTTTCTTTTTAAAAATACTATTTATTTTCAATAATCAAGAATTTTTAGTTAAAAAAATTAAGGGGGTTTTTGGTTCCTCGGAAAATTGTAGAAAATTATTTTCTTGGGAAAAAAATATTTTTCATAGAAAACAATCTTTCTATAGTTCTAGTTTTTCAAATAAAAAATATTGGAAAAATAAAAAAGATCATGAAATCTAAAAAATACTTTTCTAAGAAAACTACTTCTTTAGGGGGTAAATTACATCAATAGTCCCCAACCTTTTTCCGGTTTTTCAATTGAGTTCCTAACCTTTCTTTTGTCAATTGAGTCCCCAATTTTTATAAATTATTTCAATTGGGTTCTATCTTCTACATTTCCTTCACAGTCGACGAAAACTGACACATGGACACCAGCACAGTGTAGAGTTGGCAAGTTATGGAGGGAAAACAACCCATTTCCTAAGCATGTGCCTAATAAATTAGAAAGAGAACAAGAAAATTGGGGCTTTGTCCGATCTTGGAGCCGATCTTGGCATTAGGGTTTCATCGTTTTTTTCAATCCGTGAATTGAAGCCGGTCATTAGTGACGACAATCACAGCAAAGAAAAAAGGGTCCAAGATCCACTCGTGCATGAAGTGTAGATCTTTTTGTGCATGAAGTGTAATTAGGACGAAGAAGAAAAAGAAGGGTAGAAAATGTTGGTTTTAAGAAAGATGGGTGACCCACAACTTGAATATAGCAATTTTTTTTATCTTTGTAATCCTAGTATGGTTATTTCTACCATATGGGAGGTTTTCTTTAATAATTTTTTATTACCACCGACATTCTCTAGTGCAAGTGGCAAAGGGCTTGGTGGTTAGTACCCGAGGTCCCAAGTTCGAAGCCTAGTTGCTTCACATTTTTAGCTAAGTTTATTTCTAAAAAAAAATAAACGAAGCGGGTAGCATGTTCTCTCAAAAAAAAAAAATTTATTACCCTTTTTATATATATATTTTTATTACAAAATAGTGCCTTTCTTTTATCCTTTTGCGTTGAGCACAACAAAAATTGATAATAATTTTTAATTAACCAATGGTCTATACCTTACATTATTTAAGAAAAAAATACCTCCCACAATGTCGTCAGCGGTGGGTTGATCCTCTACATGTGTGGCAAACACCTGTGTTGGGTGCCTGTCAAGTCTTCTCAGGCTGTCTTGGCATCGGAGGGCATCCGCTCGAGGTGATGGTAGGTAGGACCCCAACAAATTGTCGAAGCAGATGGTACAGAGGCAGAAGACGGGGCAGGACTGGTGATACGCCCCTATCGCAGTCGGCCGCCAGGTGGCCTGGCTGACCACACCTATAGCACTTCCCATCCCGCTGCTCACACTACTGAGATTTGTGGGTTTTGCCACATATCATGCACCTATTTCGAGGGTCATGGAGCATAGGACTTGTGCGATTGAGACTGCGAGCACGAGTGCTTAGGAGGCTTCCTTGAGCTCGATTGGCCACTAGAACGACCCACGGACTATTTCTTCTCCTTGCCCTTTTTGTAGGCTTCTCGCTCAACATGCACCACAAATTTGCCGCGCTCCATAATAGGGTTCTACTCACAACCTCCTGGAAGGTCTGAAAATCCAGAGGTTGGACTATCTTTATATTCTCGGTCGGAGGCCACACCCGAAGCATCGGACCTTGTTCATCTCATTTTGCATGACAAAAGGGATGCAGCTCATAAGGCGGGAAAACTCTCGCTCGTACTCCAACACCATAAGGTTCTCTTGGCAAAGGCAAAGGTTCTTAAAATCTTCCTCCAGTTGTTGCTTCACACTATTGGGGAAGAAGACACTAAATAGAAGTCAAGGGTGGCGAGTTGGCGGGTCATGTGGCCCTCTTCATCTTCCACCATCGATCAGTTGCCTTATCTAAGCAGTATATAGCCAAATGGATCTTGTCCCGACGCAAAATGCATAAGTTGTCAAACAACTTTTTCATTGAGTTGACCTATGGGTCTATGCTCTCGTCGTCGTACATCGGCAAGGTGAACTTTTTGAAGGTAGCGAGGCTCACTCAAGCTCGCTTCTGCTTCACCTCAATACCATATGGTCCGCGGCGAAAGTATCCGAGTCCATCCTAAGAGGTGCTGTCCTCATAGTCCCTAATGGTGCAGGGCATGTCGAAACGGGTGCAACTGCCATCGCAACGCCCCCAGTAGCATTCTGCACAAGGGGTGAGGGAGTCGGCTCTTGACTCGCCTGAGCTACCACTACCTGCTGCATTATGAACTCATGAAGCTTCTGATTTACTCCTTTTGGCGTCAGGAGGCCTCAGCTTGCATCTCGACTACCCCGATCAACCCGATCATCTGGTCGTGAAGCTCACGGACTCCATTCAAGATGGAGCACTCGGGTGTTTCAGGATGTGTCGCCATGCATCTCGTCTGAGGTCGCCAATGTGGTGCCATCACTATCCTGAAACACAACGATATCGTCAATAACTTAACCCAAGTTTCCTACTTAGTTCCAATTACATTATAAGAAAAAGAATTTGATCCAACTAAGCGAAAGTTCTTGAGGAGCACTTCTCCTTATTTCCGCCACCATGTCATCCACAGCCAATGTGATTATCTAAGGAATGGAAAAGGCGTCTCCCTTGATTGGTCTCCAACATCCATCGGAGACACTAGAAGACCCAAGTGTTCACTTCCGCCAAAGTCCATGTTCACTCACATTTCTAAGTTCTTATAGTCATCCTAAGGTTTAGGGTTCAGTAAACCACCTAGAAATATTTCTCTAGGCTCTGATACTACTCTTATCTGTCACTCCTCGAGACCCGCCCCATAGGACCCGCCCAAATGCATGCAATAGACCGACCTATACATTTCTTACAAGAATAGATACAAGAAAGCATCAGAGTTGGTTTAATTTCTAGTTTAAATTCTTTACAAACCATTCCACTTTCTAAACTTTAACATTTGAGTTTACATTGACATCTACCCAAAATAGTAAAAGATTTTCTTTCTGTATTTTGGTTCTTACAAAATGGTACTCCTCTAGGGCAACTCGTGGATAATCTATCTAGTTCGCAATATTCTTGACGCAGTCACGCCCCTTACCAACTGTGGACAGCTCTATAGAGTAGCAACAACAACAATTGGTGAAAACTTGAAATAAGTTTTCATTGGGTGCAACCACTAGAAGTGGTGCTCTACACTCACTTGGTCCAAATAAAGCATAAATAGTACAACAATAAATAATGAAATTACTACTGTAATAAATGATATATGAAGAAATGTGCAACTAGTATGCCTCTAGTAAGAACCAATATGCCAAGATAAGATGCTACTATACTGTCCAAGAAAATGTTCTACTCATGTTGTTTTCTTAACTCTAGCCGACGCGATGGTCTGGTCCCAATTCCTTATAAACACCTTATGAAGGTCGAGGGTAATCGGTCTTCTCCCCAATCGATAAGCATTAGGGGTCGAGGGTAATCAAACTTCTCTAAGTTGCCTAAAGGGAGTTGAGGGTAATTGGGCTTCTCCCATGATAACTCTTTGGGAAGGTCGTGGCTTGTAGGGTCGCGATCTCCACAAGTGATGCCATTTACTTGCTTATTAGTTTACACCCTACATCACTACCGATACTAAGATTAATCAATGAGTTCATTCATATAATTATATATCTCCTACAAGCAAGTTATCATAGTTTGTCTATATTTCGCTATGTTCATCACCATATATTTTCTCCTATGCTTAGTACCGCTACTGTATCAGCTAAGTTCATATATCCTCGTAATAGTATTCTACTTGCTCATGAAGAATGCTACCAAGGTAACATGGCATAACAAGAAAGGATGTAAAATATCTACATGCTAGGTCATATACCTATAATCTCCTTATGAATTTTCAAAACTTATCTCATGCAAATCCATGAAGACTATCCTACTCTTACTTAAGGTAAGATCAAACCCATTTCGAGGATATTCCCCATCTTGACTTGTAAAACTCTCTTGGAAATATTACTTGAGCTCTTAAGGCTCCTAAAAGAGTCCTAAAAAAGAAGTTCTTGTTAAACTTTAAAAGAAATTAAGATCGTATCTTCTGCCATAATTTTGATTTCTATACCCAGATTGAAGACGGCGATCCTTGCTTATGGTTCGTCCTCGTTCACAATCTGCAAGAGAGCGGGACGTTTCGAGTCTAATTCCCTTATCCCCGGATATGGAGCCGTCACATAAATTAGGATTAAGATTAGACCGGGACTCCCGTATGTTACATATTTATATATAACTTAATGTAAGGATGTTAAATCACGTCCGTCCATCAAAAATGTGTCTAGATACATCCTAACCGTTGGATCTACCGTATCTTTATAGATCGACTTGAATAAATCGGTTGTATCTTCATAGATCGCCTTGAATAAATCACATGGGCCGCATCCAACATTCTCCCACTTGGCCTAGTGATATATTCATTACCGTATAGGCGATACAAAATTTTATTAGGTACCCACTAAATTATACAGTCAAAATCTCCCACTCGATCAATGAATCACAATACTTTGATCATAGCGGTTATGTCCCAATAGATGAACACTCCCTTTCATGTATCAAAAGCACGTATTCCATAGTCAAATATCTTTATGAGTTACAACTGTATGAACTTATTATAAGTTCAACACAGAGTCCCACTTTAGTGCACAATAATACTTTAATGTACAAAATATAACTTTTGCGCTTATGTGCAAAAATCAAAATGTGTTCTTATTCAAATAAGAATAGCCATTAAAGTCTTTATACAAGAAGAAAACACTTAAACTTTAAATGGACTCAAAATACCCATCCGATCAACATGATCCTTGAACTTGTTTGCCGGCAATGCTTTAGTCATAGGATTAGCAATCATCATCTCAGTCTCAATGTATTGGATATCCACCTTCTTCTTATCGTATTCTTTCACAGCAAAATACTTTATATCGATATGTTTGCTGCGATCTATAATTCGACTATTCTTGACAAAGAACACCACAGCAGGGTTGTCGCAATGAATCTTAATTGGCCTTGAGATAGAGTCGACAACTCTTAAACCTGAGATAAAATTTTTCAGCCATAAAACCTGTGAAAAGCCTCATAGCAAGCGATGAACTCTGCCTCCATAGTGGATGTAGCAACTGTATCTTGCTTAGTGCTCCTTCAAGATATAGCACCTTGAGCAAGGAAGAAAATATATCATGATGTGGACTTTCTAAAATCCACACATCCAGCAAAATCAGAGTCCGAATATCCAACCACCTCAAGATGGTCAGAATGCCTGTAGGTGAGCATATAGTCCTTTGTTCCTTGTAAATATCACATGACCTTCTTTGCAGCTTTCCAATGATCAAGGCCAGGGTTGCTCTGGTATCTGCTCAGCGTCCTCACTGCATGAGCTATATCAGGTCTGGTACAGACCTGCGCATACATCAAGCTCCCTACTGTAGAGGTATAGGGTATACTCTTCATATGCTCTCGTTCTAAATCATTCTGTGAACACTATTTCTGATTGAATCCATCACCTTTTATAATAGAAGCAGCTGTAGGTGCACAATTTGTCATATTAAATATTTCTAGAACTCTTTTGATGTAGACTTTCTGAGATAGACCCAAAATTCTTTGAGATCTATTTCTGTGAATCTTTATGCCGATGACATAAGAAGCTTCACCCATATCCTTCATCTCAAAAAATTTAAAAAGTAAATCTTTGGTCTCCTTAAGCAAACTTAAATCACTACTTGCAAGCAGAATATCATCCACATACAGGAGTAAGAAAATATACTTACTTCCACTAACCTTAAGGTATATATACTGGTCTACAATATTTTCTACAAAATCGAATGTAATAATTACATTATGGAACTTGATATACCACTGACGGGAGGCCTGTTTAAGTCCGTATATAGACTTCTTTAGTCTGCAAACAAGATGATTATTCTCATATGTGCTAAAACCTTCGAGCTGTTGCATATAAACTATCTCCTCTATATCCTCATTTAGGAATGTCGTTTTCACATCCATCTGATGTAGCTCCAAATCAAAATGAGCTACTAAAGTCATGATGATTCTTAATGAATTCTTCTTGGATACCGGAGAGAAGATTTCATGATAATCAATGCCTTCCTTCTGAGTGAAACCTTTGGCAACAAGTCTGGCCTTATATCGTTCTATATTACCTAAAGAATCCATTTTGGTCTTGAAGACCTATTTACAGCCAACGGCTTTGACTCCTTGTGGTAACTCAACGAGATCCCAAACTTTGTTATCCGCCATAAATTTTATCTCTTCCTTCATGACATCATACCATAGGGTGGATTTATCTCCCTGCAAGGCCTCTGAAAACGTCCATGGGTCTTTATGGTGCCCGACATCAAAGTCAGACTCCTAGAAATAGACTACGTAATCATCAGGAATTGTCGATCTCTTTTGCCTTGAGGATCTTTTTAAGCCAACCACTTCCTACAGATTTTCATTATTCTGTGCAGCTGGCTCTGTTATTGTTTGTTCCTCTTGAAAAAGCTCTTTATGGGGAGGTTCAACTGGTTCAATATTTTCATGCTACAGAATTAATTGATCTCCAATATGGTCAAATTGATCTCTTGGAAAAGCAACTAAATCATTGTCTGTTGATGGATAACCAGTTGGATCCTTTATTTCCTTTTAATCTATCTTTTGAGGAACAACACTCCCACTAGCTTCAAAATCCTCAAGAAATTTGGCATTTCTGGCTTCAACTATCTTGGATAAGTGATTTGGACAGTAGAATCTGAATTCTTTAGAGTTTACCGCATAGCCAATAAAATATCTACTGACTGTTCGGGAATCCAACTTCTTTATATGGAAGTTATAAACCCTCACCTCAGCTGGACATCCCCATATATGTAGGTGATTTAAACTAAGTTTTCACCATTTCCATAACTCAAAAGGAGTTTTGAAAATAGCTTTCGATGGAATCCTATTTAAAATATACACCGCTGTCTTTAGTGTTTCACTCCAAAGGGAAGATGAAAGACAAGAGCTGCTAATCATGCTCCTTACCATGTCCATGAGTGTTCTATTCCTCCTTCCAGCAACGCCATTTTGTTGGGGCGTGCCAGACATCGTATACTGAGCAATGATGCCTTCACTTTCAAGGAATTGAGCAAATGAACCGATCATTTGACCTGTATCCGTATGTCTTCCATAGTACTCACCCCCTCTGTCGGACCTCACAATCTTGATGTTTCTATCTAATTGTTTCTTTACCTCAATCTTATAAGCTTTGAGATCATTAATGCCTCGGCCTTTTCAAATAAGAGATAGAGATATATGTATCTAGAATGGTCATCAATTAATGAGATAAAATATATCTATCATTAAAACAAGGAGTAGGAAAAGGTTCATAGGTATCTGTATGTATGATCTCAAGAATTTCAGAACTCCTTCTGGCACCATTAGTGGTATTTGTGTTGGTATGCTTTTCCTTTATGCACTCCACATAAGTACCAAAATCGATAAAATCAAGATCTTGTAAGATCTTTTCTTTCACCAATCTCTTTATTCTCTCTAAGGAGATATGAGCTAAACACTTGTGCCATAAATGAGAGGAGTTTTTTTTAAGAATGTTCCTTTTAATACCAATACTATGATCAATATTAAAGTTATTCTCAAAGAATTGACTCAAATTAATTTTGTACAAATCATCTACCAAACAACAATTGCCAATAATAACATTATCGGAGAAGATAATAAAAATTTATTTTCAAATAAAAATTTAAAACCTTTATTTCTCAACTTAGAAATGGAAACTAAATTTCTAAAAAATTTGGGAACATAAAAAGTATCCTCAAGTTCAAGTACAAAATCAGTACTAAGTTCTAAAATAAAGTTTCCTACGGCTTCAACTTGAGATTGATTTCCTTCTCCGCTAATTAAAATCTTTTCATTTGGCTTCAGCATCTTTAGGTTGTGAAAATCCTGCATGGTATTTGAGATATGTATAGTAGTACCAGAGTCAATCTACCATGTGTTTTTAGAAAGATTAACTAAATAAGATTCATAACAAATATAGATAATTTCAATACCTTTCTTCTCGAGCCAAGTTTTATACTTTAAGCAGTCCATTTTCATGTGCCTTTTCTTTTTACAGAAATAGCATTGATCCTTTTTGTCATAATTCTTTATTGGCAACTGAGCTGACTTTTTATAATTGAAGGCACCCTTACTCTTTCCCCTTTTGCGCGGAGTCGCTAGATTAACCGACTCTGTTATACCTTTCGGCTTCTCTTGCTTAAGTCTCTCCTCTTCTTGAACAATAATTCATTTATTGACCATTCATCCTTATGTGTGTTATAGGAGATCTTAAAGGGGTCAAACTTAGATGATAATGAGTTTAGAATTAGATGGACTAAGAAAGTGTCGGAGATCTCAACTTTTAAAGCCTTTAATTGAGCCGCAATGTTCCGCATCTCCATGATATGCTCGCGCACACCCTTGGCTCGATTGTACTTAATGTCCGAAAGTCACTTCATCAGCGTGCTCGCCAAAACTTTATCGGAGCTGACAAACTGCTCCTCAATGGCCTTTAGATAATCCTTGGCTTTATCACATTCGGGAATTGATCCCCTTATGCTTTTTGACACTCTAGACTTTATGAGCATCAAGCTTAAGTGGTTGGATCGCTCCCACTTTTTCTGCGCGGATTCCTGCTGTGGAGTCATTCGACACTATTTTAGGCGGTTATTCAACGCGCAGAGCCAAGTCTAAATCCATATAGTCCAAAGTAAAGGAAATACTTTCTTTCCAATCAGAATAGTTGTCCCCAGTAAGTATAGGGATACGAGAAACATCATTAAGAAATGCAGTAGAGGAAGAAGCTGCAAGAACAA
Organism: Puya raimondii; assembly: GCA_016920855.1. Lineage (NCBI taxonomy): Eukaryota > Viridiplantae > Streptophyta > Magnoliopsida > Poales > Bromeliaceae > Puya > Puya raimondii. Next base: position 92,465,428 of record JABWPP010000049.1, read on the forward strand.
AGAAAATACAGAACTTTATCGCCTACTATAAGATAATAATTTTTAAATTAGATAAATTTTACCTTCCTGTGGGCAAAGGTGCTATATGCATAGAATCCAAGTCTAAATCCATATAGTCCAAAGTAAAAGAAATACTTTCTTTCCAATCAGAATAGTTGTCTCCGGTAAGTATAAGGATACGAGAAATATCATTAAGAAATACAGTAGAGGAAGAAGCTGCAAGAACAAAGAAAATATAGAACTTTATCACCTACTATAAGATAATAATCTTTAAATTAGATAAATTCTACCTTCTTATGTCTAGAGGTGCTATATGCATAGAATTTATCTACTTTAACAATAAGACTAGCAGAAAACTAATTTCTAAACAACGAGATTTCTGTACCTGTCGGCATAACAAAACTCGCTATCTAGAAATCCAATCCACTATCTTATTCCAGTCAAAATTTAAATTTTTTTTTATTTGACTGCAATAAATAGTCAAATTTTAATTCAATATCAGTAAATCCTTATATATTCTTCATTATCTATAGGATGTTGTGGCTACTCCTAAGCATAATGAAAAATACAGATAACCTTATTTGACATTGAATAAGTATATTAAAATTAAATTAGGAATCCGTACGAATTTTTGGGTTAACCTTAATTCAATATCGTCTTATAAATACCGTAAGTGATCATATACCATGACTAGGATGCTGTGGTTACTCCAAGACATAGTTGATCTCACAAATCCTTATATGATATTGAATGACCTAAAATTTCATGTTATTCCAAAACGCAACAGAAATAAAATAAGTCTAGAATAATTTTCTTAACAACCTTATGTGACTTAAAATCTATAAACTGTATGAAGTCTATATACTCTACTCTAAATTTTCATGATCACCTTATGTGTGTTTAGAATAATAACGTAAAAAATTATACTGCAAAAATTAAACTAAACACACTATTTTATAATCATGAATAAATAAACTAATGAGTAGTACAAAAATCATGTATAACAAAACTAAACGCTATACATGATTTTAATATAGGCTTCTTGAAGAACGAGTCACAAAAGAAAATTATAAAATGAAATTATATATATACATATATGCATATATATATATATATATATATATAGATATGTCCATTCTTTTTCATTGAAAAAATAAATAAATAAATAAATAAATTTCCTTTTCTTTTCTTTTTGTTGTTGGCCGATGCCCCACAAAAGGCTGCTCTAGGCAATCCCTGCGGGCTGCATACTTGCGGCGGGCCCTGCATGGGGCTTCACTTGGCAGCCCCTCCCTTTTGTCTTTTTTTTTTTACCGCACCAAGGCAGCCCCACATGGGGCTGCCTCACAAGGTCGTACGGCCCCTAAGGAGGTCGTATTATGCGGCCCCTAATGGGCCCCACCTACCGCGGCTAGGACGGCCGCGCAATTCCGCCGAATGCCGATCTCGATTGCGACCGGCCAACGTTACCATTAACGCAAATCAATCGGCAAATTTATTTCTTTATTTTTTTTCAATGAAGAGAAAACCAAACGAAATCCAAAAGAAACGAAATTCGGCAAAAGATTTCGCTCTGATACCACATGTTAAACTTTAAAAGAAATTAAGATCGTACCTTCTGTCATGATTTCGATTTCTATATCCAGATTGAAGACGGCGATCCTTGCTTGTGTTCGTCCTCGTTCATGATCTGCAAGAGAGCGGGATGTTTCGAGTCTAATTCCCTTATCCCTAGAAATAGAGCCGTCACAGGATTAGGATTAGGGTTAGACCGGGATTCCTGTATGTTACATATTTATATATAACTTAATGTAAGGATGTTAAATCACGTCCGTTCATCAAGAACGTATCCAGATACATCCTAACCATTGGATCTACCGTATCTTTATAGATCGACTTGAATAGATCGACTGTATCTTTATAGATCGCCTTGAATAAATCACGTGAGCCATATCCAACAGTTCTAACCAAGTTAGAACCTTCAAAACCCTCATTTAGAAAAATTCCTAATTTAAATCCTAAAAACTCCAACTCACTTATATTCTTCCAAACAAAGGAAATGAGGCTTGAGAGGCTTGCCTTCTCCTTCTAGAGCTCCTCCCAAGCGCCCTTATTCTACTCCAAGCTTGCTAGAAGATAGAGCTCTAAGATCCCAACAATGGAGGCCTAGGGATTACTTTTCTCTTTTAGAAAGAGAAAGTAGAGAAAAAGAGTGGGAATTAGAGATAAGGGTGGGAGAAAGGATTTGGTTGTGAAAGGATACTTATAGGAGTGCTACATTTGCAATTAAACCCTCCAACAATTTAATTTTGTATTTAAAACCACCACAGTCTTCGCGCTAGGTTTTAGGCGCCCGCCCGGTCTTTCAGGTGCCTGAAAGTCCCAGGCTGTAGCTCCCAGAGCCCTCAGATTCAGCATCCGCAAGTTGATCCAGGTGCCTGCCTTACTACTCGATACTGGTTTCAGACGTCCGCAGAGCAAATCGGGCACCCGATTAATTAATGAGTCGAGCAACCCCTCTTCTTGGGTTGAGCATCTTGAAGTGGAACCGGGCACCTATAAGGACAATCCGGAAGTTTCGGACGCTCGTAGCATGATTCGGATGCTCGAATCATATCCATCTGCGAGCCTTTGCTCTTAGGTAGAGCATTTCCTAGAATCGGGTGCTCGACCAAACGATCCGATAGATTTCCGAGCGTCTGAAAAGTCGGGGAAAAATAGATATCAACCTCGTTAAGCTCTAATCTTTCCAAGTTGGTTTCAACTCCTAGGTAACTCATTTCAAACTTCTCCATAACTATCTAGACCATATCTATCGTGATCCTAAACCTCACTTTGACAATTTGGTCAAAGTTCAATGCATTTATTGAGTTATTCTGTGTTATATTTGCTATGTTAGGTTATTTTTTCCTACTTTCATATCTCTTTTTATTATTTAATGTAAGGATATTCACAAATTTTGATTTATTTAATGATCTAAAAATTTGACAATTTGATTTATTATTTTGTGTTATATTTGATTTATTTTTTCCTACTTTCATAACTTCCGAGCAAATATCGCGGCTCAAGGGCTTCTCCTGCACGCGGTCCACGAGGTCCCCTTCACCTCGTGGACCGCGTGAGGGTGAGTCCACGGAGCTCGAGGACTATATATATATATAATAATAATATATATATATTATTATAAAACATTTATATATATATAAATATGTTATTATAAAATATTTATGTATATTATAAATATATAGTAATTTATTTTATAGTATTAAATATTATACTACGTATTTATTGTATAATATATTTAAAATATATTTTATTTATAAATATAAATTATAATAATAATATATAGTATGATAAGTATTATATATTAATAATATATAATATATAGAATAAAAAAATACATATAATAGTTTCCTATCTATATCTTTTTCTTTCAACCAAACAACCGTAACGGAAAACTATTTTTTTTTTCTACAAACCAAACACTAGAGAGCGTAAAATTTATTTTCCTCCGAAATTTTTTTTTCCACCGAATTTTTTTTCTTCATAATTTTACGTGGAACCGAACACACCCTAAGTGATTTTCCCACTTCAAGCTTCAAGCTTCGAGCTTCATGCTTTTGAGGTTGCTGGTCACCAAGCGGACAAAAATTGGCTTCATTTAGATGGTTCGCGCAAAATGGTGGAGCACATGGCTTGGCAGAGGAGAAAGGGAGAGATGGAGCAAGGAAGAGGAAAAAGGTGGAGGAAAAGGAAGAGAGAGGTATAGGGTTAAGGTGGTGAAAATAGAGGAGAGAGGGTAAGAAGGGACAAACACATGGAGGCTTGCTTACTAAGTTAGAAAATGGGGAGGGAGCGAAGGGAGAGAAATAGTGGTGGAGTTTGCATCAGATCTGGCGGTCTTTTGGACTTCCTCCGGACAAGTCTAGTTCCGACTCGGCGATCAACCTTGGTGGTTCTCAATAGTAGCTCGACTCAATTTCATATTAAAAGTTGAGAGTTCGAAACTAAATTAGCTACAAGTCATCAAAGTTAAAAATAAAACTTTAAAATTTTTAAAAGTTTTAAATTTTCAAAAATTCAAATTTGTAAGATCTAAATTTAAATTCAATGGTAAAATAATTAGCGTTGGTTAGTTACAAATGCAAATATTGATTCCGTCGTCTAAGCCTTTTGCTTATCGGCATCATCATTCACCATTTGCACAAATATATTATTAAAAAACACAAGTTTTTTCATGGTCCACCAGTAGACAAATGCCACGTGTCCGGTCAACCAAAGCTTCCCCCAATTCCCAATTCTTGATTCCCATCACACGGGCGAACTTCCCATTGGCCAATTGCAAGGGCGCTTCGCTTTTTCCCCGAATAAAATAAAATAAAATAAAATAAAATCCCCCGATACCAAATTGGTCCAATTCCCCATTTTATTCATCCCCTTCTTATTCCTTTCTCTTATTCTCGCGGCGAGCTCCGCCGCACCGGAAAATGGCCTCCGCCGCCGCTGAATCCCGCCTCGGCTTCGGGAAGATGGAGTTCGGGTGTTGAATCCGCATCCTCTCTCTCTCTCTCTCTCTCTGTGTGTGTTTTTTTCCCTTTTTTTTGGAGAATTTTGGTTGATTTTTTTTTAATTTTTCTTCGATTTTGGTATGGTCAGGTGCGAGCACTATAGGAGGAGGTGCAAGATCCGGGCGCCGTGTTGCGACGAGATCTACGACTGTCGCCATTGCCACAACGAGGCCACGGTATGAGATCCCCGATAGATCTCTTTTCCCTTCTCTCTTTGTATCTCTGATTAGGGTTTATGAATTGTTTGTTGCGTGATGTGTTAGCGAAGAACTACGGTTACGTCGATCTCGGATTTTTGAGCTATAATTTGATTTAATTTGTTATTTTGGGCACCAATTTTGGGTTTTGTGTTTTGCGCACCTTTGGAATAGATCGTAGATCGACTTTTGTACTTGAGAAGCAGAAGCCAGATGACTTGACTATTGCACGAAGCTGAATGATACTGTGTGCCGAAAAGTAGCAGAAGCTCTGATTTGAAGCTTTTGCTGCAGCAGAACCTGCCGAATGGATTTAGTCCCTGGTTGGCCCCGCTTCGGCTTCAGCTTTTGTCAAACAAAAGCAAGTCTGGTGGTTTTTTCTCTGGTAGAGAGCTAAAATGAGATTTTTATCCCCAAAAGCAGAATTCTCTGAATTAGTTAAGTTTGTTGAGGATTTAGGAGTTGGGGAGCTCAGTTTTGGTAGGTGACAAAGAAATGACTTAAAAATAACTCAGATGCCTTTTTATGAAGATCAAGTTTGGTAATGGGGCCCAAAAGCACCCATCTAGGCTTTCTTTCCTTGATGCTTTACAAAGGCAGTGGAAAATGCTCTTGGAGAAGCATTCGGCATATGCGTCCCCACTGGTGATTCCCGCCATCATTTCAAAGTGTCAGAGAAGGAAAGATCTAAAGCACTTTTGGCATTTTTTGGACCCTCGAGATCATCAAAGTAGGTGTAGTTGGGCAACACATTCCTAAAATAGTTCTAAATGAAGAGCTACTATTACTTAACACTGATTCCCATACAAATAACTGACTACTTGTATAAAGAGATGTGTTTCTGAGAGACTTGTTACTAGGTATTATACAGGAGAAAATGCATTTCTCATACAAATAACTGACTGTGATATAAAGAAATGTGTTTCTGAAAGAGCCCTCTAAGAGACTTGTCACTAAGTAAGATATAGGAGCAAATGCATTTCATTGATTGTCACATGGCGAAAATGAGACCAGTCTTACACTACAAATCATTCTAACCGACCCTTGTCGTTCCTGTGAAAAGTTGAGTCCAACTCCATCTTGAATCTTTTATATATATATATATATATATATATATATATATATATATATATATATATATATATATATATATATAGAGGATAGAGAGAGAGAGAGAGAGAGAGAGAGAGAGAGAGAGAGAGAGAGAGAGAGAGAGAGAGAGAGAGAGAGAGAGAGAGAGAGTTGAGTTGGAATACTGTCGGTAGCAAACGGGCTCCGTTGCTACCGATTTGCTTTCGATGATGGAGCCTCCAAATCGACGATCAGCATCGTTGAACATGATCTATACCACTTGAAGTATCTAAAAATCAAATTTTAAATCTTTTCGACATCATTGGCCTAATGATCAAAGGATTTCAAAATTTGTAATTTTAATGGTCGATATAAGACGTTTTCTCGTTTAACGGCGTAAAGATATCCAAATCAATTGAATTTTGGTTAAAAAATTCTTTAAACTACTTATAACAAGATCTATACTCTTGATCTTGATTATAAGACTCCTATCATGACTTTTTAAAGGATATTCATATTCAGCCGTTCATTTTTGTGTCCACTTGAGGGACAAAAGAACAATATCGAAAAAACATAAAATTTAGTTTCTAGATATTTCAAGTGGTATAGATCATGTTCAATAGTGCCGATCGTCGATTTCGCTACTGATAGCATTCCAGCTCAACTCTCTCTCTCTCTATATATATATATTTGAGTCCAGCTAGTATGGTTTCGTTAGCACAGAGCCGTCAATGCTAACGATTTGTTTTCGATGAGAGGACATTCGAATCGACGATCAACTCCATAAACATGATCTACTATTGGAAGTATCTAGATATGTATATATTGTTGGAAAAATTCTCTCTATTCTTTTAGTAAAGTTGCCTTTAAAACAAATTTAAATAAACAGAATCAAACTTCTGTTTTGAAAAGTCGCATGAGAGAATTAACAAGTAAACAAAGAAGAAAAGATTAGATGAGGCCTGTGAGTCGAGGCGTGCTATGCACTGTCCTAGAAGCGAGATTGCCCCTCCACGTGCGAGGCTTTGGCAATCACTCCCAGCGATACAACGACCACTGTCCACCCCGTCGGCACGTCTTCGGGGTGGTGCAACTCGAACCCAACGACCTTTCAGAGATCCAGCTCGGTGAAGCTCAGTGCAAAAGAACAAGGGAAGAAGAAGCACTTAGTACATCTCGGTTAACCCTGCTCCAACTGTACCCTCTCCTACATACATATAGGAGCCAGAGGTAGGGTCCAACGACTGTGTCTCGGGTAAGCCGTTGGACCTTACCGAGGTGCAAAATTCGGGACCTTACCAAGGTAAGGTAAGATCCGGGTAGCCCAAAGAGACCTTACTGAGGTAAGGTAATAATTAAGTTAATTACGAAATCCCAAAAAGCAAAATAATAGAAAGGTGAAGCGAACCGGGTAGCCTAGACCGCACGCGGCGCCGCCGCCCGTCCGGCTCGGCTCGGCTCGGCTCGGGCTCGTGTTGTGCGCGCGTGCGTGTGTTTTGTGGCAAGCATTACTCTCATTATCTCCCAAGCAACTTGAGGATGATGGAGTATATAAGGCACTACTTCTAGATTGTTGAAAAAATTCTCTCTATTCTTTTAGTAAAATTACCTTTTAGATAAATTTAAATAAACATAATCAAACTTTTGTTTTGAAAAGTCGCTTGCAAGAATTAACAAGTAAATAAAGAAGAAAAGATTAAATGAGGCCTGTGATTCTTAGTACCCTATCTGATAAACTATATGACATATACTGTAGTGCTTAAACCAAGGATTTAAGTGCCCATCAGCACGGGCCGTATCTACCGTGCTGTATTGTGCCAGCAAGATATCGACACGATATAGCCCCCGTGCCGATGGCACTGCTCAAAACCTTCTATTCTTTAAATTAGTAAGTAATTTTCTCAATAAAATTCAAAAGATTTGATAAAAATACATAATAAACAGTTAGAATATTTTGTTGCTAAAAAAAATAAATATTTCATGCCATTATGTGTTGGCACACATGCATTTTTTGTGACCGGCAAGCATCGGCACAGCCCGGCACACACCATGTCGTACCGTGCCGGTAAGTTTTTGGCACGACCACGTGCCATGGCATTTAAATCCTTGGCTAAAATAGCTAGGGAACTTTGGACATCTTTAAAAAACAAGTATGGTCAGGTTGATCCTACCCAGAAGAGATACCAAGCTTCATATTTGATTAAGTTCAAGTTGGTAGATAGTAAATCTATGTCTAACCAACTTCATGATTTTGAGTATATTATTGAGCAGCTTAGATCTAGTGATGTAGATCTTGATGAGAGCTTTTTAGTTGCCACTCTTATAGATAAGTTGCCACCCTCTTGGTCGAACCATGCAAATGATCTTAACCACAATCAGACAAAGCTTTTCCTCAGTTATGTCCTAAGATCCATTAGGATAGAAAAATCTAACCGAGCTAGGGATAAGAAGCCTAGTAAGCCTACAACCCAAGCCAACCTTGTAGAGAACCCTAAAACTAAGGGTAGAAACTTTCAGCCTCATAGGAACTTTAAGAAGCCTTTCCACTATAAGAAGTTTAATCCAAACTTTAAGAAACCTAAACTTGAGGGGAGTGGACACAACTCTGGTTGCTTTGTGTGCGGGAAGACCGACCACTTTGCAAGGGACTGCTACTTTCGCAAGACTCGGCCTTCTGCACCAAAGAAGAAGAAGGGAGCTCCGCCTGAGCGCCAGATGAACATGCTGACTGCTGGGCCTGACCCTTCTGACTCCACTATCAGGTTAGGATCTAGTTTACCTGAAGTTAACCTTGCCTTTAGTTCTTCTGATTGGTGGATAGATACTGGAGCAAACATTCATGCTTGCTCTGACCGTTCTTGGTTTTCCACTTATCAGGACTCTTCTCGGTGAACGTAGGGAATGCAGCCTCTTCTCGCATGCTTGGGAACGGTCGAGTGGATTTGAAGCTGACCTCTGGGAAGACCTTAACCTTGCACGGAGTCCACCATGTTCCCGATATTAGGAAGAATTTGATTAGTGGTTCTTTTTTAGTTCAGTAGGGTTTTAAGTTAGTTTTTGAATGTAATAGGGTAGTGATTTCAAAGGATGTGAATTTTGTAGGGAAAGAATTTTTGAGTGATGGTTTGTTTAACTTATCCGTATCTTCTCCTTCTATTAATGAAAGTGCTCTTATTTTGAATGTTGTTTCTACTAATGTTTGGCATGGAAGATTGGGACATGTGAATTATAATACTATTAAAAGATTGATGCATCTTGATTTGATCCCTAAATCTGATTTACCTGATCATAGATGTGAAATATGTGTGCAAGCTAAGGAGCCTAGGAAACCTTTCAAATCAGTGGATAGAGATTGTGATCTTTTAGAACTTGTGCACAGTGATGTTTGTGATGGAAGTAGACCTAGTAGAGGTGGAAATAAGTATTTTGTGATTTTTATAGATGATCATTCAAAGTATTGTAATGTTTAATTGATCAAGTCAAAAAATGAGGTTTTAAGCAGATTCAAGATTTATAAGGCTGAGATTTAAAATCAATTAGATAAGAAAATCAAAAATTCTGAGATCTGATCGAGGTGGTGAATATACTTCAAATGAGATGACTGCTTTCTGTCAAGAATTTGGAATTGTGCATCATGATTGCTCCTTATGCACCTCAATCCAATGGAGTCACTGAACGTAAGAATAGGACTTTGATGGATACGGTGAACTCGATTATTAGTTCAGGTGCACCCGAGAACTTGTGGGGGAAGCTATGATTTCTGCATGTGTGATTCTAAATAGGATTCTCCACAAGAGTTCTGCTGTGTCTCCCCATGAACTTTGGAAAGGTAGGAGACCTAATCTGAGTTTTTTTAAAGTGTGGGGGTGCCTAGCTAAAGTTAAGATACTTAAGAACAAGAAGAGAAAGATTGGACAGTGTTTATAGGTTATGCATTAGTTAGCAATGCTAACAGATTTTTGGTGGTGAACTTTGAGCTTAGTGAGATTTCTAGCAACACTATTATTGAGGCTAGAGATACAGTGTACTTTGAGAATATTTTTTCTTTTAGGACTAGAGTAGATAGACCTACTCCAGCTGAGCCTGTAGGTAGCTCTAGCAGACCTAGAGTTGGTGAACCTATAGGACAGGTTGAACCTAGGAGAAGTAAACGTCCTAGAGTAGAGAAAACTTTTGGAGATGACTTTTGTGTCCTACTTGCAGAAGACACTCCATCTACATATGACCAAGCTATGAAGTCTATAGATGCATCGTTTTGGAAAGAGGCTATTAATCTTGAGACGCAGTCTATTCTACAGAATCATATTGGGAGTTGGCTGATTTACCTCTAGGATGTAAGCTGTAGGATGTAGATGGAATTTTAAGAAGAAGTTGAGACCTGAATACCTGATGGTTCTCTAGATAAGTATTAGGCTAGACTAGTAGCACAAGGCTTTGCACAGAAGCCTGGTGTAAATTACTTTGATGTGTATGCATCTGTTGATGGGATTACTTCTATTAGAGTGTTGACAGCCTTAGCTCCTGTGCATGATTTGATTGTTCATCAAATGGATGTTAAGACAGCTTTTCTGAATGGTGATTTAGATGAAGAGAGCTATATGAAGCAACTCGAAAGTTTTGTAGTTTCTGGACATAAGAACAAAGTGTGCAAATTGACTAGATCTTTATATGAACTTAAACAAGCTCCTAAGCAGTGGCACTTGAAATTTGATTCATTAGTTGTATCAAATGGTTTTCATATGAACATGTCTGATTAATGTGTATATTCAAAGGAATATGATAGACAGATAGTGACCATGTATTTGTATGTTGATGATATTTTGATCTTTGGTACCAATATGAATGTGATAAATGATGTGAAGAAATTACTTAATGAGAATTTTGATATGAAAGATCTTAGGCAAGTAGATGTAATTCTCAAACATGAAGATCATTAAAAAATCGAATGAAATTGTTCCGAGTCAATCTCATTACAGTGAACAGTTATTAAAGAAGTTTGGATATTTTGATGTCAGACCTGTAGTGACACCCTATGATCCTAGTGTACACCTTAAAAAGAATAGAGGAGATCCAATAGGTCAGAATAGATATGCACAGATTATAGGATACTTAGGATACCTGGTAGACTACACTAGACCTGACTTGGCTTATGCTGTGAACCGATTGAGAAGATATACCCATAATCCAAATAGAGAGCATTGGAATGTTTTAGAAAGAGTTTTGAGATATCTGAAGGGGACTGTGTCTTATGGATTGCATTACAGTGGTTTTCCTGCAGTATTGGAAGGATATTGTGATGCCAATTGGATTAGTGATAAGCTGATATGAAGTCTACTATTGAATTTGTTTTTCTCCTAGGAGGAGCAGCTGTTTCTTGGAAGCCAACCAAACAATTTTTTATTGCTAGAAGTACTATGGAATCTAAACTTGTAGCTTTAGATACTACTGTAGCAGAGGCTAAGTGGATTAGAGAGTTTCTTTATGATTTGCCATTAATGGAGCGACCTTTAGCACCAGTCTGTATTTATTGTGATTGTAGATCTGCAATTGATAAATGTGCCCAAGAGAATGTGGAGATTAAGATGAATAGATTCATGAAAGTGAGACATAAGTTCATTTGACTGAATATGAAGGAAAATTTGGCTGACCAGCTTACCAAGGGATTATCTAGGACCATGATCCTAGAATCGTTCAGGGGGATGGGGCTTAGCCCACAATAGAAGTTACCGGTGACAGCAACCTAACTTGTTGCAGGTTCAATGGGTAGAAACAAGTCGAACAGGTAGATGTGAGGAGCACTGACTTTATATCCTTATCCCTATGGCGACAAAGCTCATATCTGCAAGTGTATACTAAGGGCATTGACCCTGAATGGTTTCGAGACCCATGAGGCAGGGTGTGACCTTGCAGACACCCTTTTGAGGACCCACTGTGTGTGGAGTCGTGAGGCTGCGACTATGGGAAGAGGGCGGTTCCCTAAAACGCACATGAAGCGATATTAGCGTATGGTCATAAAAGCGCTCACCCGCTTAGAACCTAAACGGCTGTACCACGTGTGCGGTTTGTGGAAATCCTACTCATCGGCCTTGGTTCAAGGCGTAGTCCACCATTGCGCCCTTGGATGTACATAGACAAGCACTAAGTGAAGGTTCAAACTCGAAAGGTACCTTCGCCGAATACGTGGTATAAGAGATACTGTGAGACCCCAAGTAGTCCTATATATAAGATATATTAGGGCTAAACTCTTAATCCGGCTAAAGCATTTTGGGCGGTGGCTAGGCCCAAGAGGTTAAGAGAGTTAAGCGTGCTAGGACGGGAGTAGTTCTAGGATGGGTGACCCCCTGAGAAGTTGGGGCGTCACAGTTGGTATCAGAGCCAATTACCAGCCGGAAGTGTGAGATGAGTCTCGGTTAAGCCGGGATTGTACAGCGGGTAGAGCGAGGCTCTCGTACTGTTGACTGTTGTGGATGGAGCGCGGCTCACCACAAGGTCAGTTTAGGCTAGCGAGACGAGTCTTACATCGCCTGGTACTTGTGAGTCTGAGCCCGACGAGGACGTCAGGGCTTAAAGGGGGGGGGAGAATGTGAGACCCCAGGTAGTCCTATATGTAAGATAAAATAGGGCTAAACTCTTAACCCAGCTTAAGCATTTTGGGCGGTGGCTAGGCCCAAGAGGTTAAGAGAGTTAAGCGTGCTAGGACGGGAGTAGTCCTAGGATGGGTGACCCTCTGGGAAGTTGGGGCGTCACAGATACAACATTCTTTTAAGTTGTTTTGTATTTTAGTTTTATTTACTTTCTTTATTTGAAATTCTAAATCATGTGGGGGAATGTTAGTATTAATTTGATTTTAGTGATTTAAAACTTTATTTTATTCCATGGGCTTGCTGGGCAGTCCAACATCCTATAGGCCTTGCTTGGGAGTCCGTGCTTAAGTTTCTACATATGAGTTTAGTTCCACATTGGAAACTCAAGGCATATAGTAAAATGAAGTTTTAAATCACTAAAATCAAATTAACACTAACATATATATACATATATAAATATGTATATATATGTATGTATATATATATATATAAATATGTATATATATGTATATACATATATATATATATATATATATATATATACATACATATATATATATGTATATATACATATATATATATACATATATATATGTATATAAATATATATATATATATAGAGTTGAGCTGGAATGCTATTAGTAGTAAACGGGCTCCGTCCCCACCCATTTGTTTTCGATGATGGAGCCTCCAAATCGACGATCGGTACCGTTGAACATGATCTATACCACTTAAAGCATTTAGAAACTAAATTTCATGTTTTTCCGATATTGTTCTTTTGTCCATCAAGTGGACACAAAAATGAATGGCTGAAAATGAATATCCTCTAAAAAATGATTATAGGAATCTTATAATCAAGATCAAGAGTATAGATCTTATTTTAAATAATTTAAAGAATTTTCTAACCAAAATTTAATTAATTTGGATATCTTTACAACATTAAATGAGAAAACGCCTCATATTGACCATTAAATCTACAAATTTTGAAACCCTTTGATCTTTAGGTTAATGATGTCGAAAAGATTTGAAATTTGGTTTCTAGATATTTCAAGTGGTATAAATCATGTTCAACGGTGCCGATCGTCGATTTGGAGGCTCCATCATCGAAAACAAATAGGTGGCAACGGAGTCTGTTTGCTATTGATAGCATTCTAGCTCAACTCTCTCTCTATATATATATATAGAGTCCGGCTATGGTGCTTTTAGAAGCACCAAGCAATTGGTGCTTGTAAGTTTTTCACCGTTAAATCTTATCCCTTTGACCAATTACACCCATTAGATCATACTACTTAACCAACCACCCACTCAACCCTAGGGGACCACTATCATCCTAACCCTCCAAATCTTCATTTTCAAAAGCACCAGTAACTTGGTACTTTTAAAAGCATAGGAGCTCATATATATATATATATATATATATATATGCCTCCGTGCTTTCAAGTTATTTTCAATGATAGAATTTTTTTTATTCGACGATCGGCTCTATTAGACTTGATCTAGAGTATTTTAAGTATCTAGAAAATAAATTTTGCAATTTTTTTATATCATTTACCTAGTGATCGGAAAGCCTAAAAATCAATGGCTGAAAGTAAAAATCTCATAAAAAGTGATGCTATAACAATAAGATTTTAGATCAAAGATATTGATCTTGTTTTATATAATAGAAAGTATTTTTTATGAAAATTTCACGTGATTTGGATATTTTTGCACCGTTAAACTTGCAAACTGTTAAATATGATTTAGAGCATTTGAAATATCTAGAAATCAAATTTTATAATTTTTTAATTTATATAAAGTCCATCAAGCGGGTATATAACGAACAGTCAAAAACTAACGACCTTCTGAAAGTAGAGGATCAGATTGTTCAATTTAAGATTAGAGTTATTGATCTTGATCTAAATAGTGAGTAAAATTTTCTATCAAAAATTCAATTAATTTCGATCTTTTAGACCTTTAAATTGGGAAATGCCCTATACTGGTCGTTAAAATTGTCGATTTGAGGTCTTTTGATCGTAAGATATATGATGTTACAAAAATATAAAATTCAGTTTCTAAAATTTTTAAATGCTCTAAATTATGTTTAACGATATGGATCGTCGATTCGGAAGCTCATCATCAAAAACGATTTATGAGTACGAAGGTGATTGTACTCATAATAGTATAGTAGCGGGACTCATATATATATATATATATATATATACATACACGCACACCCGTTTGAAAAACCTAAGAAATAAAAGAGACTCCATAAGTGGAAACTGTCATTACATTTAGATGCTTAACTAAGAAGCCAACCAACACAAGTGATCCTATGTAGAAAATAGAAAAGTATATGAGGGAAAAAGAATAGAAAACCTTTATGCCTATGAAACTAAGCTATAGCAGATGGGTTGGAATGTATGGGCTGTATCAACTTAGTAGTATTCAAATGTTGATTCGTATTCTTGATCCACAGGCTCAAAGTGACAGGCATGAGCTTTGTCGTCAGGACGTCCAGAAAGTATGCTTTCATGATCTTCTTTCTAGACATTTTGGTGGTTTTCTTGTTGGATAGGATGGGGGGTGATAATTTTAATTTGATGTATATTGCAGGTTATTTGCCTAGTCTGCAACACTGAGCAACCGGTATGAATTTTGTGCACCAACAGGGATTGCTACTTAATTGTTATTTCAACTACTATTGGTTTTTGTACTAGTTGAATTATAGCCAATGGGACTTTGATTTCATATTCTAGGTATCCAAAGTGTGTTCAAATTGTGGGGTCAATATGGGAGAGTACTTTTGTGAAGCATGCAAGTTCTATGACGATGATGTAAGCCTTTTGATACATCTATCTAGAGAAATAATGGACTTTTTCATGTATTATTTAATATATTTTTGGATTTTATTGCTGCAGATTGAGAAAGGGCAATATCACTGCAATGACTGTGGCATATGCAGGTTAGAATAATTTTTGTTGTTCTTTTCTCTTATTTTATTCTTTTCCGTAAACTGTGAATTGAGGACCTGATCTCACTCATGCTTTATTCTTTATTGAACTAGAGTTGGAGGCAGCGAGAATTACTTTCATTGCCAAAAATGTGGTATTTGCTCTTAACACCCTTTTAATATGTCTAATGTTACCCTGTTGACGTTTTTTGGTTTCACTTTTAAAAGTAAACAAAATTTCTTATATTAGGATTGGTTATACATTGTTTCATCTTTGACCTGTCTAATGTGTTGTCAAACTATTCCCCTCCGAGGGTGTTGCTGGTGAGAAGAATTACGTGGAAAATAAACAATACAAGGTTGCTAATTTGCTATGGTATTTTTTCCTCGGGAAATATTTTTGCTCCAAATGCATTTGGTACACACTCCTTGATGTTATTATATCAGACAAGATATTTTTCTTTATGGACCTGAGACAAGTTGGTAGCACAATCCTCCTGGAACCACTTGCTTTGTCTTGCTTAAGAGATATGGCTAGCTATTAGCTTAAGTTGCATCAGCATGTACTGTTGGCTAGCTTAGAGTTTGATGGTCTTTATCAAACAGATGGACGCTGTTGTTGCTGGAAGCTCATAGTATCTTACTAATAATACTGTAGTTATTATTGTAGTTTTTATTTGTTGTTAATATATTGTTGTTGTTATTTCTATTTTTATTTTTATTGCTATCAGCAGTAATAGCTAATAGCACTAGTACTAGCATTAGCATTAGTGCTTGTACTACCTCCACCGCCCCACCATCCCCGCTACTATTACTATCACCCGCACAACCACCACTACTGCTTGTTGCTTTACGAAATTCTTGAGGGACAATATAGGTTTCCTTGTTTGCTGTTCTTAGTGGTTACGTGCTATGATGCTAGACTTACCAAACAATTCAAATATCGATGTTCTCCTTTCTAATATGTCATAATCTCAGTTGGCATGATTGATTACCAATATATAGTAGCCTTTAAGCCTTAATTACAATTTTCCTTCTCTTTTTTTTCCTTGGTTGTTGTGGGGGGCGGGGTGGGGGGGGGAATATGTGGGGAAGTTTGTAGACTTACTCGAAGACCTTACTCTTACTTTTGTTTTTCTAGACTCTTGTGTTCTTTCATGGATATCTAGCAAAGTTATATGGATGCTATGTGTTCTAGCTCCCGAAAAGTGCTATAAGATTAAAAGATATTCAGTTAAACATGCTTGTTATCTCTTTGTTAAATATAAGTAGAGATGACATGATCTTGATTCTTCATTTGCATTGGACCATGCTATTTCACACTGTAACAATTGCAAGTGCTGCTTAGTTGCTTCTCTGTGCATGTCATGATGTGATTGCAATATCTGTTAGATTACCTATTAAATATTTGTTCTCCCATTGTTTTTATGTGTAACTCGTACTGAATGCATAAGCAATGAAACAACAGGATCCTGCTACTCAATTGAGTTGCGTGAAAAGCATTTATGCGTGGAGAACTCAATGAGGCAAAATTGCCCGATTTGTTATGAGGTATCTATTCGGTTCAACACATGCTTCTGCTTTTCTGTAGATAGACCTGACGTAATAGTGAACCTCTTCTACAGTATCTTTTTGACTCTCTCAAAGAGACTAGGGTTCTAAAATGTGGGCATACCATTCATGGTGAATGTCTTGATGAGATGGTGGCACATTCTCAGTAAGCCCCCTCCTTTTTGACTTATTGGTGTTTTAAAAGTTAAAACTTGCTTTTGATTTTTTTTTTTTTTTTTCCATTTCTTTCATACTAACTATTCATTGATTCTGTGGATTTTAAAAGATGGACATGTCCAATATGCTTCAAGTCAATATACGACATGTCAAAGCATTGGAGGAAGTTGGATGAGGAGGTATGACTCTAAAAATCTTACACAGAATTTTTATACAATATCGATTATGCAAATTTTCTTTTCATTGATAATCTAATATATCGTCTTAATGAATGCATTATTTATTGTTGGCTTGTATTTGAGATAAAAATTTTAGACAGATTAGATTTATTTTAATTGAGGTTTTTCTTTTCAAATAATAGAAAAGGAATTCTAGGAGCAGCACTAGACAAAACAGTTTCTTTTGATAGCACTAACTCATTGGTGCTTGTGGATGTTCACCCACCGGATAAAGGGTTTTGGGGTTAGGATGATAGTGATCCCCCTAGGATTAAGTGGTGGTTGATGGAATAGTATGATCCAAAAGATAAAAGTAGTCAAAAGGTTAGTTTTAATAGTGGAAAGTTGGTAGCACAAAGTGGTTGGTGCTATTGGAGCACCCCAGCTAGAGTCTCTTTCTATGTATATATATACAGAGAGAGAGAGTTGAGCTAGTATACTATTGGTAGTATATAAATACAGAATAGTATTTACTATCAACTTTTTCATCCTTAGATTATTACTATTCCACCAACCCCCCACTAAACCCTACCCATCCAATGATTAAAAAGTTGATAGTAAACACTATTCTCATACTATCAACAGTATTATAACTCCACTTTATATATATATATATATATATATATGGAGTCCGCCTATGGTGCTTCTAAAAGCACCAAGCACTTGGTGCTTATAAGTTTTCTGCCGTTAGATCTACCCTTTTGACCATTTTCACCCATTAGATCATACTATTCAACCAACCATCCACTCAACCCTAAAAGACCACTATCATCCAACCGTACATCCCTTAATCCAAGGGCCAAAAACTTACAAGCACCATGACTTGATACTTTTAAAAGCATAGGAGCTCAATTCTATATATGTAGAGAGAGAGAGAGTTGAGCTGGAATGCTATCAGTAGCAAACGGACTCCGTTGCCACCCATTTGTTTTCGATGATGGAGCATCCAAATCGACGATTGGCGCCGTTGAACATGATCTATACCACTTGAAGCACCTAGAAACCAAATTTCAAATTTTTTCGACGTAATTGATCTAATGATCAAAGGGTTTCAAAATTTGTAATCTTAATGGTCAATATAAGGCGTTTTCTCGTTTAACGGCGTAAAGATATCCAAATCAATTGAATTTTGGTTATAAATTTTTTTAAACTATTTAAAACAAGATCTATACTTTTGATCTTGATTATGAGATTTCTATCATCACCTTTTAAAGGATATTCATTTTCAGCCGTTCATTTTTGTGTCCACTTGATGGACAAGAGAACAATATTGGAATAGCATAAAATTTGGTTTCTAGATGCTTCAAATGGTGTAGATCATGTTCAACAGTGCCGATCGTCGACTTGGAGGCTCCATCATCGAAAACAAATGGGTGGTAACGGAGCCCGTTTGCTACTAATAGCATTCCAGCTAAACTCTCTCTCTCTCTCTATATATATATATATATTTGTGGCATCTAGCAATGTTTTAGGGGTCTTGTGACAATTCTGCATCTATAAGGACCCCTCTTACCAACATTACTATAACAGATTCCTAGGCTCTTGAGCAAGCACTATGATAAATACCTGGTCCTACTTAGGGTATAATGGCTCAGTCCCTTGGTTACATGAGGACTCAGATAGATAGACTCAGATGGATCAGTCCCTTGGTATCAGTCAGGACTCACGCATGGAGGAGAGGCGTAATGAGGGGGCAGAGGGGAAGTAGGGAGAAATGTAGGGGATGTGCGGTGGTCAGTTTTGTTCAGTTTTAGAGAGGTTTTTGTAAACCTAATGAAACTGATATGCAACGTTAACTGAACTAAAATAAATCGGTTTGACCTAGTTGGTTTATTCTGTTTTGATACAAAGCTCTTATTACACTGACATGTATCAAGCTATTTATATGATGGATCTTGGAATGAGCAGAAACTGTTCAATGAGCATTTGAGTGCTAAGTTATATCAAACTATTACCATTTCGGTTTGTTCATTTATCAGTTCGCAAAAGCAAATTGAACCGAATTATTGATAAAACTAAACCAGATTGACCAAAGTGATCCAGGTTGGTGGATAATTCAGCCTGAACCAAAGAGTGCTCACTACAATAGAGATGTAGAGGTACAAGTGCTTACTGCAACAGAGGTCATAGGGTAAGAGAAAGTGAGGTAGGAACATAGTGGGGAACAGATGGCATGTATACAGGGGAGAGAAGGTAAGTAGGGATATTATCAACTCTTAACGAACCATGCAGGAACTGCAAGCGTGTCAAAACCACAAAATATTCCTGACCTTATTGGCTTTGATTCTCGGTGAGTGCCTAACCTCTTTTCTTTTGCCTAGGCACCTAAATTGGTCGACCTACCTTCGTGATCACCGGTCGTTTAGAACGGCATAACTGTAATTCGGTTGAAATCAAGTTTGGTGAGAGTCTAAGTATTGGTCTTACCATCAATTAGCATAATGCTAGGGAGATTTGTAGTCTAGTCGTAGGCTAGATTTTGGGTCTTTCTACGAAAGACTTCGGGACCATTTCAAAGGGTATTTATTTTAAAAAATTTGAACCCATCACTACCTCACGACCTTCTTGGTGTTCTCATGATGGATGGCAAGACTAATGTTTCTACTCTTAATAAGTTTGATTTATGACCGAATCACAACTTCATCAACCCAAACGCCCCCTCAATAGTCAAGTACTCAAATTTAAATGCAACCTACAACTTAAAATCAATTGAAACTGAAGCTATACACGACCAATTCCAAAGGTATTAGGTAAATCTTTCCCGTATGTCTCTTTTTTGCATGAATGAAGGGCATGCTGAAGGTATTAAAATGTTATCCCTTATTAACTCTCTTTTTCTCGCAAATAAAGTGTAACACTCTCATCTACCTCAAATGTTTTCAAGAGCGGCATGCAGTATGATAAGCGGGCGGTTGACCCACTGCATACTGCATATGCAGTATGCGCTTCATATGCGAGCAAATATGCGGTTTACCTATTAAAGTATTAAAAAATATATAATTACAAGAAATATATCATAATGCCTTCAAAATTAGGACTAGATAATTGCACTAAAAACTAGCTAAAAAAGCATGACGAATAACAATTCTTTGCTTAAATAGTCATTCACTGTATTGATGCTCATCCAACAAATCAACACGGTGAAATATTTAGGCAAATAATATATACTAATTATGAAAATATGAATTAACATTGAGATGCATAATCATTAGACATGAACGACTTACGCTTCTTTGTTTTCTTCTATCTCCAAATGACTTAAGTATAATATCAAATGGGTACAAGATCTCAATATGCCTAAAGCCCGACGTAATATATAACCCACTTATAAGGACTTAACAAAAAGTATGCGATCACATATGTGGATATGCACCTGCAACACTGCATATTGACCACTAATCAATATGCGAGGCAGTTCACCAACCGCACAGCATATGTGGCCGCGTAAGCAAGCACATAGACCGCATTTTAGAACAGCGTCTACCTTAGAAGGCTCTCTCTCTCTCTCTCTCGTTTGCACTTTGCCCGTAGTGCTGCTCTTCTCTTTTTCAACTTTTTTGCATAGGTTCTTGAATCAAGTTTACTGGATAGTTAACAATTGAGATTTTTCTTTTGCAGATAGCTGCAACAATCATGCCTGCGGATTACATGTATAAGGTATGCGTTTTATGACTCTATGGTCGATTTGTTATGCTTAATGTGTAATAATCGTCTCAATTTTCAACTCTCCAGAAGTTAGTATATATATATATATATATATATATATATATATATATATATATAGAGAACTAGGCTACTATACTATTAATAGCACCGAGTCATTGGTGCTATTAGGTTTTTGGCCCTTGGATTAAAGGATGTGCGGTTAGGATGATGTGGGCCCTCTAGGGTTGAGTGGGTGGGTGGTTGGTTGAATAGTATGATCTAACGAGTGGAAATAGTCAAAGGGGTAGATCTAACGGTGGAAAACTTGGTAGCACCAAGTGCTTGGTGCTATTGATAGCATAGTAGCCTAGTTATATATATATGTTGCATTCTCTGGCATAGTGATGCAGGGACGGATTAGGGGGTCCTACGTTTTGGCGGACTGCAAAATTGGATTTGAAATTTTCACAAATTTTTTTTTGAATTTCTGAATTTTTTCTATATTTTTTTTTTATTTTCTAGAAATTTTTGGAATGAAAAAACCAGAAATTATTATTCAAATTACAAAAATTGGATAGAATAGCAGAAAATTTGAAAAAATTAAAAAGAAGAAAAATTAAAAAGATGAGGAGGAAAGATAATTAGGATTCACTCCTAAATGAATCTTATTTTGGGACTGGACTCACTTTAGAACGATCCATTTGAGAAGGAAAAAGATGCAACATAGCCAATATATTTTTAGCGATCCAAACTAAATTTTCTTAGGATATGATCTTACCTAAAATAATTAATAGATATAGTCTTCTAAACAAATTTTTTGAAAAAAAAAAAAAACAAAGTAACTGAAAAGAAACCGAGATAAAAACCAAATAAAAGGATTACTAAAAATCTTCATCTAACAAGCCATAAGTTTTATTCGAGCATTTGCAGGTATGGATACTCTGCAACGACTGCAACGAAGTATCACAAGCCCTGTTCCACATCGTCGGCCACAAATGCAGCCACTGTCGATCCTACAACACGCGAACTATCTCCGCTCCGCCGCCGTCCGAGACGCCCCATTAGCTCGCTTTCATTTCTTCGCAAACATCGTGATTCGATTCATTTCAATCTCTCTTGCGGCTGCGCGCATCTGCTACAGCCCAAGTTTTTTTCTTTTCTTTTTATTTTCCAGGAGGCAACGCCAACGCCAACGCCGTATAATCAGAAAGGAGGCGGTGCGAAATTGGCTCGTGGACGAACTCCATTTGTTGACATATTTACGTAGTCTGTAACCTGAAATTGGTTTGCTAGGAAACGTTGTCACGGACTACATTAAAAATTACCTTTGTGTTTACGTTCTCAGATTGCTTTTCTTCCTCTTTGAGTGAATTTGGTTGCAAGTCATTAAATATGAGAGAAAAATCAGTTGAAAGAGTAGTAGAACATAATGAACACAAACAGTGCTTGGTCTGCGCTTGATCCAATCATTCTGCGAATGAAATGCATTTCGCTGCGATTCAGAGAATCGCTGAGTCTCTCGATTACAGACTTGCTGTTGTAAACTTTCATGTGATTTCAGAAGCTAATAAATGATACTTTGAAATCAGGATTACTACTGCAAGCATCAAACGCTGCATGGGTTTCATGTCGTCCGGAATCTTATGACTGCAGCAGATAAGAATAAGCTACTCCAAATTCACTCCAAATTGGCTGGTTATGATATCAGACAAATTATAATTTGAGAAAGGGCTGAATGTTGCAAGTAATCTTGAAGCACTCCAAATTACTTTGGGGGCCTGCTGGATTCACGGGATTTAAATTTTTCACTGAAAATTTATTTTCTGGAAAATCTATTCTCCTGGTAGGATTTCTATCTTCTGGGAATATTTTTATTTGGTATATGTTTTAGAATACATATTGAAGATATTATGGGAATATTTTTGTTTGGTACATACGTTATAATACATGAAAATATGAGTTAGGCTGGTATACTATTGGTAACACGGAGGCCTCCGTACTACTAAGTTGTTTTTAATATTGCGGCTTTCAAATCAACGATCAGCTCCGCTAGACTTGATTTATACTATTAAAAGCATTAGGAAACTAAATTTCATAATGTTTCGACATTATTTGGCTACCGGTTGGACTCTTAAAATATATTATTTCTACGTTTGGTTCAACACAAAAATTGCCCAACTATATCAATAAAAGGGCTTTTTTTGCATTTAACCCCTTAACAAAAAAAATTTCTGCAAATAGCCCCATAAAATTTATATTTACAAAATTGACCCTATCTCTACCACGTGAGCGCCACGTAAGCGCCATGAAATGTTTAAATTGAACACGGTGAATCATTCACCGTGTTCAAACACGGTGAATGATTCACCGTGTTCCCGTGAATGTGTGGTGATGAGGATGATGGAGGAGGAGGAGGAGGAGGAGGAGGGAGGGGAGGAGGAGAGGGGATGCGGCGGAGGAAGGAGGGAAGGAGGAGGGAGGAGGAGAGGGGATGCGGTGGCGGCGGGCGGCGGGCAGCAGCGGAGAGCTCGAGGAGGGAACCGAGAGAAAAATAGGGAAAGCTCGGGGGAGAGAGAGGAAGAGAGATCGTGCGGGGCTTATACGTAACGCTTGAATACGGGGAATCATTCACCATATTTGAACACGGTAAATGATTCACCGTGTTCAACCTAAATTTTCATTCCAACATGGCGCTTATGTGGCGCTTGCGTGGCGGGGATAGGGCCAATTTTGTAATTATAAATTTGGTGGGGCTATTTGTGAAATTTTTTTTTTTGAAGGGGCCAAATGCAAAAAAAGCCCTCAATAAAATTATCATAATACTCTTTTTCATAGATACTTATTATATATATATATATAAATCATAACTATTTGAATATCTGAAATCTATTTAAATATTCCTAAATTTAGGAGATTCATAACTTTGTCTCTAGTACTCGATTTAAAGTTTTGAAGTAAATATAAATCTTTTGAATCAAATTTGTTCGGGAAAAAAAAAAACCAAAAGAAGAGGTGGGTTTTCAAATCCAACCTGTTAGGGGATTATAAAATTCCACAAAAATTTTAATTCGTGCCACCCTAGATTCCTATGATAAAACAAATATGGGATTTCATAATTCTGACGTCTCATTCCTAGGCATTTTATAAAATACTGTGAACCAAACTAACCCTAAAAGCTTTTAAGACTCTGCTTTAGAGATTGTTTGGCCCCTGTTTTTTTATTTTTTTTCCTATAGTAGCAATTTTTAGTATAGCGTTTGACAAATAGAAAAAAATTTAAGCTTTTGTTGCCAATGAGAAGCAAAAATAAGATTCTCGGTCTCAAAGTAGAAACTCCAATTTAATGCTTTTGATTCTATTGAAGAAAAAGACTATATAACTAGAGATCTCATTAAACTGCAGCGCTTCTTATAAAAACATTTCTTAAAACCTTCATAAGAATAGACCCTCACGATCTTGAATGGGTAATAACCTATTAGATTAGATAGTATATCATTGATAATAGTACACATTAATAAGGATTTAAGTGTCGCCGCACGGAATCGTGCCAAAAAACTTGCTGGTCCGTTACAATATAGTGCGCGTTGTGCTTTGCCGATTCAATGCGTGCCGATTACAAAAAAATCAGTGCGCCGAGATATATTATCATGATGTATTTGTATTCTTTTATACCAATATATTTTAATTATTTATAATATTTTTATTATTTTTTTGCACTTTATTGAGATAACTACTCGCTAATTTTAAAGAAAAGGTAGTTTTGAATCATATCATCGATGCAAAGATCGTATCGTATCAATATCTTGTTAACACTGTACCTCATGATCAGGACAGCCTATGCCGATGGATGCTTAAATCCTCCGCAAATGCTCAGATTTTATTTTATTTTTTTTTATTGCTACAAGAACTAATATTGTGTACAAAAATTGCTAGGTCGGCGACAGGCTTCATAAGAATATAGGAAAATGAGAAAAAAAAAAAAAGGGTGAAACTGTTTGAAGATTCCATAATTATTGGCCCTTTCAGAATTAAGCTCCTGATTTTTGCATATCGTTTGGTTCGGGGATAAGCAAAAAGTGACTATTCCAGGGATATGTATAAATTGAGATATAAGCGGGGATTAGATCAATTTTGCGTTTGGATGAAAATTAGATTATTTCTGGGAATAAAAAAAATAACGTTTGGTTAGGTAAGATGGAATAAGAATTAAAGTGGGTAGTTATAAATAAAAAATAATGATATTATCCCTTTCTTTATATTAGAATTTGAATTTTTATATTTTAAAAAATTTTTAAAATATAAACTTTTAAATTTAAAAAATCAAAATTAAATTTTAAAATTTTAAAATCTCAAATGTACAATTTTAAAAAATTAAAATTTTAAATTTTAAACTTTAAATTTAAGATGAAATTTTAATTTAAAAATACAAAATATCATATTCTAAATATAAAATTTTAAAATTTAAAATTAAATAATTTAAAAATTATATTTTTAATTTTGTAATTTTAAAAATTATAAATTTTAATTTTTGAACTTACGAAATTTAAATTTTATAATAAATTAAAAATTCTCTCTCTCTCTCTCTCTCTCTCTCTCTTCACGGGTGGAACAAGCTGGGTTATCCCAGCTTGTTCCACCTTGGGGTGGGAACACTAGTTCCCACCCCTTAACGGGCTATCCTAGAATAGCCCGTTAAGGTGGGAATTAGTGTTCCCACCAATTTTTTTTTGTGTTTGGGGGATAAGGGTGGAATAAACTCTTTATTCCACCCTTAACCTCCCAACCAAATATGGCTTTAAGGGCTAAAGGATGCGTTTGATTTCGAGAACTAAATTTTGAGGGATAACTTTTATTATTCTCAAGAAAAGAGGATATTCCGATATAAGCTAGAACAACTGTAAATTTACGTTTGGATGCATTCAGAGATATTCAGGAGGATATAGTGTTTGAGTAAAAAGCCTAGAAAATGTCTAAATATGTTTTAAAAAATAAAATAATTTATTTATATAAATATATTTTATATAAAATTATTTATAAAACTATTTTATATAACAATTTACAATATAAATATTTTATATAACAATTTAATTTATATCATTATATTTATTTTATTTTATATAATAATTTATTTTATGTAATAATTTATTGGCCTTTTTGCATAAAAAATCCACTAGTTTTGGGCTTTTGCAAAATTGGGTCGACTTTTTCGATTTTGCAGATTCGGTCCGAATTTTCAGCAAACTGACCAAAATACCCTTCTTACTTTTTCTCTCTCCTCTCTTTTTTTCTCTCGTTCTTTTTTTCTCTCTCCGAAGAAGCAGCGGAGGCGGAGGCGGAGGCGGAGGCGAAAACAGCCCGCCTCGCCTTTGCCCCGCACGCCCTCGCCCTCGCCCTCGCCCTCTCCCCTGCACCCCCCCCCGCCCTTCTCGCCTCCGACCCTGCTGAGGCCGCGCCGTGACCCTCCTTCTCCACTAGGGCACGACGACGTCTAGGCGCAGGCTCTCCTCCTCCAACGCGCGTCGGAACGCCGCGACGTCGTCGGAGGCGGCGAGCTCGCCTCCGACGACGTCGCGGTGGTTGCGATAAAGGGCAAGGAAGAGATCGTAACAAAAATATATATATATATATATATATATATATATATATATATATATATATATATATATATATATATATATATATTTTTTTTTCCTACAGAAAATCACAAAAAATAGAGAAAAAGGAAGAAAATGATGAAATTGCACTGTTAAAAAAAAATTACACTGTTTTAAAAAATTTGCACTGTTTTAATGAATGTTGCACTATTTAAGAGAGAAATTACACTCTTTTGGGATGGAATTTACACTATTTAGGCAAAGTTGCACTATTTAGGAGAATTTTGCACCATTTCTTTCTCTTCCTCTTCTTCTTCCTTCTTCCTCCACTCTCCATCCTCATCCTCTCTCTCTCTCTCTCTCTCTCTCTCTCTCTCTCTCTCTCTCTCTCTCCTCACACTCCCAAAAAAAATTTGGGCCGATGCGGTCGAAGCCGGAGGAGGAGGAGCGGCCGTAGTCGCGGGGTCGAAGAGGTAGACGGGGAGGAGGGAGAGGGAGGCGTCGGCGGTGGCGCAGGGGGCACAGGAGGCGCGCGGGGTGGTGGTGGGCGGGCGTAGGGGGCGGCGGGGGGGGGGGGGGGGGGGGGGGGCGCAGGGGACGCGCCCCCTACGCCCGCCCGGGCGCGAGCGCAGTGGGCGTGCGGGCCCCCTGCGCCCGCTGCGCCCCTGCCCCCGCCCCCGCCCCCGCCCCCTGCGGTCGAAGCCGGAGGAGGAGGAGCGGCCGTAGTCGCGGGGGTCGAAGAGGTAGACAGGGAGGAGGGAGAGGGAGGCGTCGGCGGTGGCACAGGGGGCGCAGGGGGCGGTGGTGGGCGGGCGTAGGGGGGGGCGGGGACGGGGGCGGGGGCGCAGGGGACGCGCCCCCTGCGCCTGCCCGAGCGCGGGCGCAGTGGGCGTGCGGGCCCCCTGCGCCTGCCCGAGCGCGGGCGCAGTGGGCGTGCGGGCCCCCTGCGCCCGCCGCGCCCCCTGCACCCCTGTCCCCGCCCCCGCCCCCTGCGCTCGCCGCGCCCCCTGCGCCCGGGCCCCCAGCGCCCACCGGGGCGCGGACGCAGGGGGCGCGCGGGCCCCCTGCGCCCCCCGCCCCCTGCGCCCGCCCACCACCGCCCCGCGCGCCCCATGCCCAACCGCCGGCGCCTCCCTCTCCCTCCTCCCCGTCTACCTCTTCGACCCCCGCAACTACGGCCGCTCCTCCTTCTCCGGCTTCGACCGCACCGGCCCAAATTTTTTTGGGAGTGTGAGGAGAGAGAGAGAGAGAGAGAGAGAGAGAGAGAGAGAGAGAGAGAGAGAGAGAGAGAGAGAGAGAGGATGAGGATGGAGAGTGGAGGAAGAAGGAAGAAGAAGAGGAAGAGAAAGAAATGGTGCAAAATTCTCCTAAATAGTGCAACTTTGCCTAAATAGTATAAATTTCATCCCAAAAGAGTGTAATTTCTCTCTTAAATAGTGCAACATTCATTAAAACAGTGCAAATTTTTTTAAAACAGTGTAAATTTTTTTAACAGTGCAATTTCATCATTTTTTTCTTTTTTCTCTATTTTTTGTGATTTTATGTAGGAAAAAATTATTTTTTATTTATATTTTTTGTTATTCTTATTTTTATATATATATATATATATATATATATATATATATATATATATATATATATATATATATTTGTTACGATCTCTCCCTTGCCCTTTATCGCAACCATCGCGACGTCGTCGGAGGCGAGCTCGCCGCCTCCGACGACGTCGCGGCGTTCCGACGCGCGGTGGAGGAGGAGAGCCTGCGCCTAGATGTCGCCGTGCCTTAGTGGAGAAGGAGGGTCGCGGCGCGGCCTCAGCAGGGTCGGAGGCGAGGAGGGCAGGGGGTGCAGGGGCGAAGGCGAGGGCGAGGGCGTGCGGGGCAGAGGCGAGGCGGGCTGTTTTCGCCTCTGCCTCCGCCTCCGCCTCCGCCTCCGCTGCTTCTTTGGAGAGAGAAAAAAAAGAACGAGAGAAAAAAAAAGAGTAGAGAGAAAAAGTAAGAAGGGTATTTTGGTCAGTTTGTTGAAAATCCGGACCGAATCTGCAAAATCGAAAAAGTCGACCCAATTTTGCAGAAGCCCTAAACTAGTAGATTTTTTATGCAAAAAGGCCTTAAAATTCTATATAATTTGTCCATAATATATATAATGAATAAAATATAGGCCTTTTTGCATAAAAAATCCACTAGTTTTGGGCTTTTGCAAAATTAGGCCGCCTTTTTCGATTTTGCAGATTCGGTCCGGATTTTCAAATTTCTGACCAAAATGCCCCTTTTATCCCTCCGCCCCAAACGTATGTGCTTTCTAGCTCGTATACGCATACGTAGCGTACGGCCTCTGCAAGGGCAATAAATGCCAGCGCATTAAATGCGACACCCGCTGGCTTACGCAAGCTCCCATACATCCGTACGGGAACCAAAGCGCCCCCGCTATTCGCCAGCCGCGATGTTTGCTGTTCACGGTTTCGAAATTTCGATAATCGAAGCTTTATTTTGAAGTGTACGCGGCATGCAACGTGAACAATAGTGCAACGTGAAGCAAAATAGTGCAATCATCTTTAAAATGGTGCAAAATAGTGCGGACCACATGATGGAGCAAACAGTCAGACCTCTTTCTGAACCGTCATCCCGTGCTTCTTATTCTATTTGTAGAGCTCTCGCACTCCTCCATGCAAGACTGGCAATTAATTCCAGCAGTTTTCGCCGCGTTCGGCGCTTGCAGAAGAGAAGTGGAGGAAGCATGGAGGAGGGAGTTTTAGGGTTAGGAAGTGGAGGAGGGGCAGAGTGGATCATTTTCAGAGAGGACAATGGCATGCAACCTGTGCAACTTTGGGGGCAACGGTGTATTAGAGCAAAAGAGGCAGTAAATGGTGTAACAATAGGTACTGCCATATGCTTCAAAAATAGTGCAACTTCGGCAAGTGTTGGCTTCGGCAAGTGTTAGCCTGGCTATAGAAGTTGTTGGCTTCGGCAATTGTTGGCTTCGGCAAGTGTTGGCTTGCCATATCCTATAGAAGTTATTTTTCAGCCCGCCGAATGTGCTCGTCAACTTCGGCAAGTGTTGGCTTGGCTAGAAGCAGTGCAAATATTTTCATGTATGTTGTGCTAACATGTCGGTAATAGCGCAAGCCAGGCATTAAATAGTGTAATAACGAATAAAAGAGTGCAACATTGTTCGTCAAAAAGTGTAACTGCCCCTGACTAGTGCAACACCACTGTCTAACCACTCTCTAACCAGTGCAACGCCGCAAATGACAGGAAAAATAATACAAGAACAACAAGAAGATTAAAGATTGAAACATAAAATGTACTTTCCATTAATCTAGGAGCAAGGATTACATTTGCTGGGACCAAGGATTACATTTGCTTTGAAACCGCCGCATTACATTCTTCTTTGATGAAAATTAAACTATTTCATACGGATATGTGATATGCAATCCAAGCGCAGGGTCACTACTGTTCGTCATGGAGGCGAAGGCGACGAAGGGCCGTCCCCCTCTAAGCGCAAGCGATGCGGCCATGGTTCATGAGGGTCGTCGAGATCCCCGTCCACAGCCGCTGCGACGGCGGCGGCGGTGCTGGGCGAAGCTCTTCCTCGTCTTGTTACTTTCGGCGGCAGCGGCGGATGTTGCAGGGGCAGTTATTACACTCGTCGTGGTTGGCGGCGGTGGTGTTGCCTACGGCGGCCGCCGCGGAAGGGGAGTTAGTCGAAGGAGGGCTCGCGGAGGAGGCTGCTGTCGGTCAGGGTAGGATCAAGCAGATCTGCATTAAGATAGATGCACACTATGTGGAGTGCGTCAGTTGGTGCGAGCCCTTTGGATCTCCGCTCTACCAGGTGCGCAAACAGACTCAATGATGAGTAGAAGAAGAGAATCGAGCAGGTTCAATAAAAATGTCGAAAAAAAATTTCGAACCTTGAAGAGAAGATGGCCAATGGGCTCGCAGCAACGGAACCACTCCAGATAGTGAGCATCGATCTTAACGCAGATCTGTTTGCTCCTACCCTGCCCGACAGCAGCCTCCTCTGCGAGCCCTGCTTCGACTAACTCCCCTTCGCTTAGGGGGGGACGGCCTTCGTCGCCTTCGCCTCCTTGACGAACAGTGTTCCCTTTACCTCCTTTTATAAATGAATAACCCTAAAGGTCGAAAGAAAATACTGTATGAAACAGTAGAAAATGTACGATGCAAACGATTGAACGAAATAGTGCAACATCCTGAAGAAACAGTAGGAAGAACGATATTTTACGGGTATAAATGGTGCAACATACCTTTACAAAGGTTATATGCTCGCATTAAATGTCCAACGAAACTTACAATAGTGCAATATTTGCTAAAGATTGAAAGAAAATAGTGCTACGACTGTAAAAAGAGTGCAATCATTTAGTACATTCATGTAAGGTACAATGCATCTGAAAAACTGTTGGTTAATAGGCGAAACCTTCGGTTGTCGTGCCGCCGCTTTCGTTTCCCGAGAAAAAAAGTAATATTTCCCCTTCGATGCTAGAACATACCTCGTAATGATTTCGCCGACGTATTTTACTCTACAGGTACCTTTAAAAATTTAAAAAGTGGCTCTAATATCGGTAAAATAATCTGCACAGTATTTTGAAATAATTATGTAACATGCTTTAAAATAGTGCAACAATAGGTAAACAAGTGTACATATAGGGAGAAATGGTATAACTGAACAGGGCTGTCGTTACGACAGGCGGCGGGAGAATGTTATTGTTATCTGTTACCATTCAGCTACTATTTCATCAGAATATGGCGCGAACGGACGTACTGATTCCCGCCAAAAATAAAACTTTTAACTCATCTAATCGAGCTGGATTATATATGCATGCATGAATTCCAGTGCACCACTTTTAGCTAACTATATTGCTTCCACCTCATGAAGAACGTTGACGTGCCAGTCCACTGTCATTTTAATTGTTTCTTCCAGGATGATGGAGCAAACGTTGGGACATTTACGACATCCAATGTAATCACGCCATGGGAGCAATCTCCATGAGGGGCTATGACCCGTACGAATATGTCGAGGACTGGTTTAAGGCCACGACTTACCGCGAAACCTACAAGGACTACGTCCCCCCGACTAGAGGCAAAGAATCCTTCCCTTCTGCAAGTATTTCTCGTACGCCAACAGGAATACTGCGCAGTCATTTGATTGATCTTGAATTGGGATGTTTTCTACGTTGATCATCTCCCAGTCGGGTGGACGCCGGGCGCCGCTGCTAAACAGTTGTGGAAATTTATCCATTAAAAATTGTCCCACGAACTTACACTGCAGACGGCAGAGATGCACTAATTAGTTTAGATAATAGAGTACTAATAAGACATTATTACACTATTAAAAGACTACTTACAGCATTTTCGAAGCCAGTGTTATATTTAGCATTCCTGATCGACGAGTAATGGAGGTACTTCCCTTCTTTCAGATCGACCGCCAGCAAGTGCCAGTGATCGAAATCGAAGAGAGGGATGAACCAATACTTCGCCTCCTTTAACACCCCCTCGGTCACGTTAGATGTAAATGCGTAGGCCAAATCTGGACTCATGGTTTGGTGCAGGAAGCATGGGGAGTATATGCACCGATGGCCTTCCGCTGCCTCCAAGATGTGCTGGTAGGAGTCAATAATGTCATTGCTGATGAAAGCCATGGGGCTAGTTAGGTCGACAAAATCCTTCCTACCGATGTCAATGCTCTTCGAGGGCACTCGTACCACTGAGGTGTCGCCAAGAAGGAATTTCTCTATTAAATGTTGGTCCTCAGTCGGTAACACGCCCTTACCATAGTATTTCAACTCTTTCTTCGAAGATTGCTTGTAGATCGTTTGTTTTTTTGACATTTTTATTTCTTCCGAGGGGGGGATGTCGATCACTTCAGCTCCTTGTTCCGTGGGCTTCCCTACGTCCGCCGCAGCCTTTGGTGGCGGCTGTGTTGAGGGCACGACCGCGGCGGGCTTCTCCTCGATGGGTTGTCGTTGCCGCGCTGCATCTGTTTCCGCCGCCGGGGGTTTCCCTTCTTCCGCCGCCACCTTGGGTGGCGGCTGTGCTGAGGGCACGGCCACGGCAGGCTTCTCCTCTGCCGCCTGTTGAAACATGTAAGCAAGAATGCAACATTCAGAGGATTACATGACTACTCGAAACTATTACACTCTTTGACGCAATATTACACCATTTCCATTATCAGGGTACAACATTACCCTCCTAGCCCGTTTTCTTCTTCTTTCAGGCTCGGCGGGCTCTAGTTGCCGAGCTGCAGCTGTTTCCGCCTCCGGGGGCTTCCCTTCGTCTGTCGCCTCCTTGGGTGGCGGCGGTGCCGAGGGCACCGCCTGTTGAAACATGTAAGCAAGAATGCAACATTTAGAGGATTACACGACTCCTCAAAACTATTACACTCTTTGATGCAATATTGCACCATGTCCACTATCAGGAAACAACATTACCCTCTTAGCCTGTTTTCTTCTTCTTTCAGGCTCGACGGGCTCTAGTTGCCGCGCTGCAGCTGTTTCACCCTCCGGGGGCTTCCCTTCGTCCGCCGCCTCCTTGGGTGGCGGCGGTGCCGAGGGCACTGCATCGGCGGACTTCTCCTCGGCCGCCTGTTCACACATGTTGAAAATAATGCAACCTTACGCACATTATACTATTACTTCATGATAAAATTACATCATTTTAATAAATATTGCACCACTTGCACAATCCCGTTGCAACATTACCCTTTCAGGCCCGGCGGGCTCTACTTGCCGCGCTGCTGGTGGCTCCGCCTCCGCAGGTATCCCTTCGTCAGCCGCTTCCTTGGGTGGCGGCGGTGCCGAGGGCACGGCTTCGGCGGACTTCTCCTCGGAGGTCACCGCATCGGCGGACTTGTCCTCCACTGGCCGTAACGAAGATAACGGCTCGATGTCCTCACATATCTGTTCGATGACGTTGAGGACCTGGTTTGTTTAAATTAGTAGGACAAAAGGGTCTGTTAGTACGGTAAACACACTATTTACACTAAAACTATACTATTGCATACTCCTTCGCTTTCCAGTAACGCGTGTCCGGTTAAAAGATCCCCTCCTTCCCTGTAATCTTTTTGGATGCGCGTAGGAGTTTGTGGGCTCTCTGTCGGTAGCGCAACCTGCATAAAAAAATCAGAGGTTCCATGTTACACTACTTTAAACGGTTTGTACAATTACTCTGATGTTTGCACGAACAAAAAAGGAATACACTGTGTTATTGAAGAAGGTACAATGACAGTTGCACTATTTTATAATCTTCGTTATTGGGATTGTAAAAGAATAAGCGCGTTACATACGTCGACGATAACCTCGTCGACTTTGATCCTCCGTCCCCAAAGCGGTCGGAGGCCATACGGGCTCCTGTGGCGGGTCCCCTTCCCCGGCGTGCGCTTCTTCCGTAGCTCAATGGGAAATTCCTTCGTGGGGCTGTGGATTTTGGGTGCAGCCCGATCCTTATTAGATCGGGACGGTCTCGGTTTTTCTTTTTTGCACGACTTCGGGAACCATCTTCTGGGCCGAGATGGGTGCCGGCATGGCCAAGATGGGCGTTGACGACTTATATTTTTTCAAATGTGCTGAGAAGCGCCCACTGGCAGGGGACGTGGGGGTTGGAGCTTGCACGCTTTGATGCTTACTGCTCCTATTTGTAATACGCTTTGGCGAAGTTGTTGGTGCTGGTTGTGGAGGAGGATTGCGCAGAATGGCCGCCACAGAGCTGGCCAGACTATACACGAGATCCTCGAGACGTCCCATTCTCTCCATCACCTCTTTATACCCACCCCCTTCTTCCTCAAGCCTGGGGCGACGGCGACGTGGAGCATCAGCTACGACTCCTACCAGCTGTTGCTCCTCCGGAGAGAGGTCGAGCCTGCGCCGGCATCTAGTGAAGTTAAAGTCGTCCTTCACTTTCGATGAACCTCGTGAACGCCGAGACCATCTAATCCTATCCCACCTCTGGACACGAGGAAATATTGCACGACGGGAAGGTAGAGGACATCTGTACCCAGTGTGCTCATATATCCATACCTGATTGGAGTAAGACAATATTACACGGACTAGCACACAACTACACTAGATAATGCACTAAATAGAACGCTTTTACACTATGATCAATAATTTTACACTATTACTACTTTGCACTATTACTACTTACAGGGAGAAGAGGGGTGCATCCAAGAACTTATCCCACCCGCTCGACATTAGCTTGTAATTTTATGGCGGCGGGGCATAGGCTGTCGATGATAAACCGATGTACTGCCTCCGGCCAATTGTACCGTCCGAGCGCGGGGAGTTCATCGACAAGAGCGATCAGACCCTTGGGGCAGAGATTATTAGTATTTGTAAAAAGAATGCAAGAAAAAAAGTAGAGAATAAGTAATTTCACGAAGTCGCGGATGTCCTCTTCGTCCTCCTTGGGGGACATCTCCTTCAAAACGACCTCGAGGTTCTTGCGGTCGACTTTCTTCCCCTCAAGGTATTGCTTCTGAATCTCCGAATCGACTTTGAGATTCAAGTCCAAAACTTGGCCCTCCAGGGGTAAACCGAGCAGCACTGCAACCTCCTGGGTGGTGAAGCTTATGGTCTGCGGGCCTATTTCGAAATCTACACCATCCTTCCAATGCCGCAGGATGAACTCCAGCATGGGCCTGTCTGAGATGATGTCGGGAAAATGTAAGATGTTGGCGAAAATAGTACTCTCGATGACGGGAAGATTATGTGGCTTCACGACAGAGGCGTAGGTCTTCCTGTACGCTCCTACGAAGTATCTCGAATTAACTATCAACCTGCCGCTCCGACCGCCCCTGTTCGGTCTCGACGGCACCTTCGGGGCGGCGTCAAACGAAGAATCAGTAGACTCCGAGGACTTAGACGCCATTGCAGGGAACGTAGATGAAACAACGGAACGAGAGTGTGGCAGCTTCTGGGTACCAAAGCGGACAAGGTTGGTTACAAACAGTGCATAAATTAAGAGAATGAGGGGAAGGCAGCACTGTAAGGCGGTTGAGAGAAAAGAAAGGATGGTATAGTTAGTATAGTTAGTGGGATGCTCGATGGGGAAAACTTAGACATCAAATATCGTATTATTCCAATGAGTGAGTGGATTTGCACCTTAGCAAACATCGAGGGCGCAGGAAGAAGTTGATCTTCAGATGCGAATTGGGGCGGAATGGTTAGATACCTTCTCCTTATAGTTACACTGTAATATAGAATGTTGCACTGTTATTTCTCACGAATTGTACTTTTCGAAATTTTGTTGCACTTTTTTGTGCGCGTTGCACTATTATTTTCTTTGTCACTTTTTTCTTGGCGTTGCACTATTATTCCCTTTGTTGCGCGGGTAGTCCTTAAAAATATTTATTTCATAAAACCCGAACAGCCGAACAGCATTCACCGTTGCGCATTTAATGCCCCGGCGCAAGCGCATTTAATGCCTTGACAGCCGCGGAACATTATACGTATACGAGCTAGAAAGCGCATACGTTTGGGGCGGAGGGATACAAGGGGCATTTTGGTCAGAAACCTGAAAATCCGGACCGAATCTGCAAAATCGAAAAAGGCTGCCCAATTTTGCAAAAGCCCAAAACTAGTGGATTTTTTATGCAAAAAGGCTTAAAATATAATACTAGTAATATCCTTATAATTTTAATTAATAATAGTATAAATTTCAATGCAAATTAAAATATATATATGGCCTTTTTGCATAAAAAATCCACTAGTTTTGGGCTTTTGCAAAATCGGGCCGCATTTTTCGTTTTTGCAGATTCGGTCCGGATTTTCAGGTTTCTGACCAAAATGCCCTTTGTATCCCTCCGCCTCAAACGTATGCGCTTTCTAGCTCGTATACGTATAATGTTCCGCGGCTGTCAGGGCATTAAATGCGCCTGCGTCGGGACATTAAATGCGCAAAAGTGAATGCTGTTCGCCTGTGACTAATAGTGCAACGCCAACAAAAAAAGTGACAAAGGGAATAATAGTGCAACGCGCACAAAATAGTGCAACAAAGCTACGAAAAGTACAATTCGTGAGAACTAACAGTGCAACATTCTATATTACATTGTAACTATAAGGAGAAATAACAGTTATTCGTGTGCTAACATGTAAGTAAAAGCGCAAACAAGGTTATAACTAGACCAGTTCTTTTTCATTGTTTTTAGTTGGTCGTATGTTCTCCACTAGTTTTTATCCAAAACGAAAATGCACTCTCTATTAATCTAGACCCAAGGATTACATTTGCTTTGATGAAAATTACACTAATTATAGAGAGATGGTATTTACAATTTCTAGCCCAGGGCGACTACTGTTCGTCAAGTAGGCGTAGGCGACGAAGGGAGTTGGCCGTGGAGGTGGGTCGTCGTCATCCCTTAAGAAACGATACCTGCCCATTTTAAACGTACAACTGTCCGCACAATAGTGCAATCAGTGTCTGGGTATTAACGCAAATAGTGCAATGGTTGTTAAGAACAGTGTAATCGTTGATACACTATTGTAACGTAGACGGTTTTGAAGAACTGTTGGTTAATAGGCGAAAAGACACAGATGGGACAGATGGTGGAACTGTTATTACTATACATTAAATGCGCCGACGCCGGTTTACGCAACCCCGTCGTCATCGGGTGGTCATCGGGACAAGAACCAAATCGTCCACGATATTCGCCGTACTATGGGTAGTAAATGCGCCTGCGGTGTTTGCTGTTTGCTGTTTGTGTTTTGGACTAAGCGCCAGCCCGTCAAAGGGAATAATAGTGCAACATAACACTTAAACGATTAAATTATACCCGTGCAACATAACACTTAAACGATTAAAGTTTACCTTTGAAATAATAGTGCAACGTAGACCGTAAGAGTGTAATAGGCCACCAGGAAGTCCAACATAACACTTAAAAGATTAAAGTATACCTTTGCAATAATAGTGCAACAAAATACGCGATAATAGTGCAAAACAGAGAAAAAAGGTACAACATAGCTTGTAAGTGTAAAGTGTTGTGGTAATAACAGTGCGTGATAGACCGTAAAAGTGTAATACTCCTTCAACCAGTGCAATAAAATAGTGCAGCATAGTATAATATGGTGCAGTATGCAGCCTAATTAGTGCAAGTAGTCACCAACTATTGCAAATCGTCGGAGCTTTATGTGGCCATATGCTTCGTCAAATATTTATTATGTACAATTAGTGCAAGTTCGATGAATAATGAACAAGAATGAAAAATGCTCTCTCTATTAATGTTGTATTAAAGATTACATTGGCGCAAACGAAATTTGTACTATTTTATAATACATTTTCAACATACAAGACACGATTTGCATACAATACCACGTTCTAATACATCCACCGGGACCAATTGTTCAAAATAATAACAATAATTACAATATCATCTACAGGGTCTGCAACGGGGTAGTGCATCTAATGCACCGTCGGTTAAAGACCCAAAAAGGCGCTTGTATACATAGGGTTCTGTAGCCGCCGCTTTCCGCTTCCTTTTCTCTCAACCGCCTTACAGTGCTGTCTTCCCCTCATTCTCTTTATTTATGCACTGTTTGCAACCAACCTTGTCTGGTTTGGTACCCAGAAGCTGCCACACTCTCGTTCCCTGTAATGGCGTCTAACTCTTCGGAGTCGAGACCGAACAGGGGCGGTCGGAGCGGCAGGTTGTAAGTTAATTCGAGATGCTTCGTAGGAGCGTATAGGAAGACCTACGCCTCTGTCATGAAGCCACATCATCTTCCCGTCATCGAGAGTACCATTTTCGCCAACATCTTACATTTCCCCGATATCACCTCAGACCGGCCCATGCTGGAGTTCATCATGCGGCATTGGAAGGATGGGGTAGATTTCGAAATAGGCCCGTAGACCATAAGCTTCACCACCCAGGAGGTTGCAGTGCTGCTCGATTTACCCCTGGAGGGCCAACTTTTGGACTTGAATCTCAAAGTGGATTCGGAGATTCAGAAGCGGTACCTTGAGGGGAAGAAAGTCGACCGCAAGAACCTCGAGGTCGTTTTGAAGGAGATGTCCCCCAAGGAGGACGAAGAGGACATCCGCGACTTCGTTAAATTACTTATTCTCTACTTTTTTTTCTTGCATTCTTTTTACAAATACCAATAATCTCTGCCCCAAGGGTCTAATCGCTCTTGTCGATGAACTCCCCGCGCTGCCACGGTACAATTGGCCGGAGGCAGTACATCGGTTTATAATCGACAGCCTATGCCCCGCCGCCATAAAATTACAGGATAATGTCTTGCGGGTGGGATACGTTCTTGGATGCACCCTTCTTCTCCCAGTAAGTATTAATAGTGCAAAGTAGTAATAGTGTAACGTTGGTGATCATAGTGTAAAAGCGTTCTATTTAGTGCATTATATAGTGTAGTTGTGTGCTAGTCCGTGTAATGTTGTCTTACTCCAATCAGGTGTGGATATACGAGCACACTGGGTATAGATGTCCTCTTCCTTCCCGTCGTGCAATATTTCCTCGTGTCCAGAGGTTGGATAGGATTAGATGCCGGCGAAGTTCATCCAACGTGAAGGACGACTTTAAATTCACTAGATGCCGGCGAAGGCTCGACCTCTCTCCGGAGGAGCAACGGCTGGTAGGAGTCGTAGGAGATGCTCCTCAACCAGCTCCTGCTCCACCTGGCCGTCGGCGATGATTGAGGAAGAAGGGGGTCGGTATAAAGAGGTGATGTCGAGAATGGAACGTCTCGAGGATCTCGTGTATAGTCTGGCCAGCAGTGTGGCGGCCATTCTGCGCAATCCTCCTCCTCAACCAGCTCCTCCTCAACCAGCACCAACAACCTCGCCAAAGCGTATTACAAATAGGAGCAGTCAGCATCGAAGCGTGTCGGCACATTTGAAAAAACATAACTCGTCAATGCCCATCTTGGCCATGCCGGCACCCATCTCGGCCCAGAAGATGGTGCCCGATGTCGTGCAAAAAAAAAAAAACGAGACCGTCCCGATCTAATAAGGATCGGGCAGCCCCCAAAATCCACAGCCCCACGAAGAGATTTCCCATTGAGCTACGGAAGAAGCGCACCCCGGGGAAGGGGACCCCCCACAGGAGCCCGTACGGCCTCCGACCGCTTTCGGGACGGAGGATCCAAGTCGACGTATGTAACGCACTTACTCTTTTACAATCCCAATAACGTAGATTATAGAATAGTGCAACTGTCATTGTACATTCTTCAACCGGTTTTTCATGCAGGTTGCGCGGCCGACAAAGAGCCCACAAACTCCTACGCGCATCCAAGAAGATTATAGGGAAGGAGGGGATCTTTTAACCGGAAACGCGTTACTGGAAAGCGGAGGAGTAAGTAACAGTATAGTTTTAGTGTAAATAGTGTGTTTGCCTTACTAATAGACCCTTTTGTCGTACTAATTTAAACAAAGCAGGTCCTCAACGTCATCGAACAGATTTGTGAGGACATCGAGCCGTTATCTTCGTTACGGGCGGAGGACAAGTCCGGCGAAGCCATGCCCTCGGCACCGCCGCCACCCAAGGAAACTGCCTCCGAAGGGATGCCTGCGGAGGCGGAACCACCAGCAGCGCGGCAATTAGTGCCGGCCAGGCCTAAAAGGGTAATGATGCAACAGGAATGTGCAAGTGGTGCAATTGTTATTTAAATGGTGTAATTTTATCATTAATTAATAGTGTAATGTGCGTAATGTTGCATTATTTTCAACATGTTTGAACAGGCGGCCGAGGAGAAGTCCGCCGATCCAGTGCCATCGGCACCGCCACCACCCAAGGAGGCGGCGGAAGAAGGGAAGCCCCCGGAGGGCGAAACAGCTGCAGCGCGGCAACTCCCGCCCAGCGAGCCTGAAAGAAGAAGACAACGGGCTAAGAGGGTAACGTTGTATCTTGCTAATAGAAATGGTGCAATATTGCGTCAACGAGTGTAATAGTTTCGAGTAGTCGTGTAATCCTCTAAATGTTGCATTCTTGCTTACATGTTTCAACAGGCGGTCCCCTCGGCACCGCCGCCACCCAAGGAGGTCGCGGAAGAAGGGAAGCCCCCGGAGTGCGAAACAGCTGCAGCGCAGCAACTCCCGCCCGGCGAGCCTGAAAGAAGAAGACAACGGGCTAAGAGGGTAACGTTGTATCCTGCTAATAGAAATAGTGCAATAGTGCGTCAAAGCGTGTAATAGATTCGAGTAGTCGTGTAATCCTCTAAATGTTGCATTCTTGCTTACATTACATGTTTCAACAGGCGGTCCCCTCGGCACCGCCGCCACCCAAGGAGGCCGCGGAAGAAGGGAAGCCCCCGGAGGGCGAAACAGCTGCTGCGCGGCAACTCCCGCCCGGCGAGCCTGAAAGAAGAAGACAACGGGCTAAGAGGGTAACGTTGTATCCTGCTAATAGAAATAGTGCAATAGTGCGTCAAAGCGTGTAATAGATTCGAGTAGTCGTGTAATCCTCTAAATGTTGCATTCTTGCTTACATTACATGTTTCAACAGGCGGTCCCCTCGGCACCGCCGCCACCCAAGGAGGCCGCGGAAGAAGGGAAGCCCCCGGAGGGCGAAACAGCTGCTGCGCGGCAACTCCCGCCCGGCGAGCCTGAAAGAAGAAGACAACGGGCTAAGAGGGTAACGTTGTATCCTGCTAATAGAAATAGTGCAATAGTGCGTCAAAGCGTGTAATAGATTCGAGTAGTCGTGTAATCCTCTAAATGTTGCATTCTTGCTTACATTACATGTTTCAACAGGCGGTCCCCTCGGCACCGCCGCCACCCAAGGAGGCCGCGGAAGAAGGGAAGCCCCCGGAGGGCGAAACAGCTGCTGCGCGGCAACTCCCGCCCGGCGAGCCTGAAAGAAGAAGACAACGGGCTAAGAGGGTAACGTTGTATCCTGCTAATAGAAATAGTGCAATAGTGCGTCAAAGCGTGTAATAGATTCGAGTAGTCGTGTAATCCTCTAAATGTTGCATTCTTGCTTACATTACATGTTTCAACAGGCGGTCCCCTCGGCACCGCCGCCACCCAAGGAGGCCGCGGAAGAAGGGAAGCCCCCGGAAGGCGAAACAGCACAGCCGCCACCCAAGGTGGCGGCGGAAGAAGGGAAACTCCCGTCGGCACCGCCGCCACCCAAGGAGGCCGCGGAAGAAGGGAAGCCCCCGGAGGGCGAAACAGCACAGCCGCCACCCAAGGTGGCGGCGGA
The DNA here is from genome assembly GCA_016920855.1 of Puya raimondii. Taxonomy (NCBI): domain Eukaryota; kingdom Viridiplantae; phylum Streptophyta; class Magnoliopsida; order Poales; family Bromeliaceae; genus Puya; species Puya raimondii. Next base: position 92,507,118 of record JABWPP010000049.1, read on the forward strand.
AGAAGGGAAACTCCCGTCGGCACCGCCGCCACCCAAGGAGGCCGCGGAAGAAGGGAAGCCCCCGGAGGGCGAAACAGCACAGCCGCCACCCAAGGTGGCGGCGGAAGAAGGGAAACTCCCGCCCGGCGAGCCTGAAAGAAGAAGACAACGGCCTAAGAGGGTAACGTTGTATCCTGCTAATAGAAATTATGCAATAGTGCGTCAAAGAGTGTAATAGTTTCGAGTAGTCGTGTAATCCTCTAAATGTTGCATTCTTGCTTACATGTTTCAACAGGCGGTCCCCAAGGCACCGCCGCCACCCAAGGAGGCTGCGGAAGAAGGGAAGCCCCCGGAGGGCGAAACAGCTGCTGCGCGGCAACTCCCGCCCGGCGAGCCTGAAAGAAGAAGAAAACGGCCTAAGAGGGTAACGTTGTATCCTGCTAATAGATATTGTGCAATAGTGCGTCAAAGAGTGTAATAGTTTCGAGTAGTCGTGTAATCCTCTAAATGTTGCATTCTTGCTTACATGTTTCAACAGGCGGTCCCCAAGGCACCGCCGCCACCCAAGGAGGTGGCGGAAGAAGGGAAGCCCCCGGAGGGCGAAACAACTGCAGCGCGGCAACTCCCGCCCGGCGAGCCTGAAAGAAGAAGACAACGGGCTAAGAGGGTAACGTTGTATCCTGCTAATAGAAATAGTGCAATAGTGCGTCAAAGCGTGTAATAGATTCGAGTAGTCGTGTAATCCTCTAAATGTTGCATTCTTGCTTACATTACATGTTTCAACAGGCGGTCCCCTCGGCACCGCCGCCACCCAAGGAGGCCGCGGAAGAAGGGAAGCCCCCGGAGGGCGAAACATCTGCTGCGCGGCAACTCCCGCCCGGCGAGCCTGAAAGAAGAAGAAAACGGCCTAAGAGGGTAACGTTTTATCCTGCTAATAGAAATGGTGCAATAGTGCGTCAAAGAGTGTAATATTTTTGAGTAGTCGTGTAATCCTCTAAATGTTGCATTCTTGCTTACATGTTTCAACAGGCGGTCCCCTCGACACCGCCGCCACCCAAGGAGGCTGCGGAAGAAGGGAAGCCCCCGGAGGGCGAAACAGCACAGCCGCCACCCAAGGAGGCCGCGGAAGAAGGGAAGCCCCCGGAGGGCGAAACAGCACAGCCACCACCCAAGGAGGCCGCGGAAGAATGGAAGCCCCCGGAGGGCGAAACAGCACAGCCGCCACCCAAGGTGGCGGCGGAAGAAGGGAAACTCCCGTCGGCACAGCCGCCACCCAAGGTGGCGGCGGAAGAAGGGAAACTCCCGTCGGCACAGCCGCTACCCAAGGTGGCGGCGGAAGAAGAGAAACCCCCGTCGGCAGAAACAGATGCAGCGCGGCAACGACAACCCGTCGAGGAGAAGCCCGCCGCGGCCGTAGGGAAGCCCGCACAAAAAGGAGCTGAAGTGATCGACATCCCCCCCTCGGATGAAATAAAAAAGTCAAAAAAACTAACGATCTACAAGCAATCTTCTAAGAAAGAGTTGAAATACTATGGTAAGGGCGTGTTACCGACTGAGGACCAGCATTTAATTGAGAAATTCCTTCTTGGCGACACCTCAGTGGTACGAGTGCCCTCGAAGAGCATTGACATCGGTAGGAAGGATTTTGTGGACCTAACTAGCCACATAGCTTTCATCAGCAATGATATTATTGACTCCTACCAGCACATCTTGGAGGCAGCGGAAGGCCATCGGTGCATATACTCCCCATGCTTCCTGCACCAAAGCATGAGTTCAGATTTGGCCTACGCGTTTACAGATAACGTGACCGAGGGGGTGTTAAAGGAGGCGAAGTATTGGTTCATCCCTCTCTTCGATTTCGATCACTGGCACTTGCTGGCGGTCGATCTGAAAGAGGGGAAGTACCTCCATTACTCGTCGCTCAGGAATGCTAAATATAACACTGGCTTTCAAAATGCTGTAAGTAGTCTCTTTTAATAGTGTAATAACGTCTTATTTGTACTCTATTATCAAAACTAATTAGTGCATCTGTGTCGTCTGCAGTGTAAGTTCGTGGGACAATTTTTAATGGATAAATTCCCACAACTGTTTACCGACGGCGCCCGGCGTCCACCCGACTGGGAGATGATCAACGTAGAAAACATCCCAATTCAAGATCAATCAAATGACTGCGCAGTATTCCTGTTGGCGTACGAGGAATACATGCAGAAGGGATGGAATCTGGAGTTCTCCCAGAAGGATATAACGAAGAAACGCGGCGAAATTGCCGCAGACTTGTTGCGTGAATTTTACAATAGTTGAATCGTTTTGATTTTGTAATTTTGTTCTTTGAATTTTTATTCTTTGATTGTAAAGGGACAGCATTTTAACAATAATATTGAAACCGATACACAATTTTTTTACCTATAATTGTGTAATAATTCAAAATTTTTGTCAACGTTACTTCAAACTGCAACGTAAGATTGGAATATTAGTGCAACAATTAACAAAACGATTCAACGGGGTCTCTTGTTGTGCAGTGCGTGCCTAATATTAGTGTAACATCCACGACAGTACTTGAAAAGTCTAAAAACATACACAAAATGTGTACACTCCCCATAAATCTAAAATATTGACTGAAAATTTGGCCGGCTTTCCTGCGTGGCTCCTGCTGAAGTCGTAGCGCGGTGCGGGGCTTCCACCGGCTGCCTGCCTCTGGGCTGCGGAGGGTTCTTGCATGACCGTTTGTTATGACCCCACCTTTGACAATTCCCACGCCGCTTTTTTACCAGGCCATTAGCAATGGATTCTCTCCGCGCAACCTTCCTTCTACCCGGCTGTATGCGAACGTTTGGCGGCCGGGGACGCACGACGGTGGGTGGTAGTGGTGGCCAGTGCTCCTTGCCTCTAGTCGGGGGAACGTAGTCCTTGTAGGTTTCGCGGTAAGTCGTGGCCTTGAACCAGTCCTCGACATATTCGTACGGGTCATAGCCCCTCATGGAGATTGCTCCCATGGCGTGATTACATGGGATGCCGTAAATGTCCCAACGTTTGCAGGAACATGTCCATTTAGAAAGATCAACAACCTCCGTGCCGCTGACGGTGACTACCTGCTATGTCAAAACATTTGCCAAAGGCATAAGCGGGACAAATAATGCAACAAAAAGAAAATAGTGCAACAAACTTAAACTGGTGCAAATACGTCTAAATAACCTGAAAAAAAAGCACATCGGTCGAAGGGTACAGGGTGTAAAAACGAGACGCATCCTTTGCATCCTGAATTATTTTCTCCGCGTAAGATGTCAAAACACTCGTCGTCTTCTCAGCTTCCTCTCTCCTCCGGTGAAAATACGCAGCCGTTTTCTTTCGGGTTTCCTCTACAAGGTATGTAATAGGAAGGCCCTTTAAAGCTCGTATTACACTGTTTATCGTCTCGGCACAGTTGGAAGTCAGCATTGAATAACGCCTGCCAAGGAAGCAATGGGTAGCCCACCTGCATCGGGGAATCTTTGCCACGTACTTGAACTGTTCAGGGTTCAAATCTTTCATCTTCTCAATTACCTCGTTGAACTCGGAGACAGTGTATGCACGCGCAGCAGCCCAGAATCTTCTCCACGCGGGGGTATTTTTGGGCGCGTGTGGGAGATTGGTGGATAGGTGGTACACGCAGTAACCATGAGCTGCTTCTGGGAAAACATCGCCTACGGCTTCAACAAGACCCTTTTGTCGGTCGGAAATAAATGTGAGAATACTGTTTCGTCCATGGAGCTCAAGGGTCGAAATGATATTTTCGTTCATCCGTTCCAAAAACCAGTGCCAGGAATATCGATTTTCGCCCTCCACAACTGCCCAAGCTAATGGCAGGATACAGTTATTTCCGTCGATACATGAGGCCGTCAGCAGCGCCCCTCTATACTTACCAGTCAGGAAAGTCCCTGGAATTATAGCAAATAGTGTAATAAAGCAAAATTTGTATAATCGTGCAAAACTCTTTATTTACAACATCAATAGAATTTGTAGTAAAGCACAATTTATATAAAATGTGTGATTTATGCCACAATGAAATAACTACATACCATCTAATCCAACCAGCAGCCTACAGTGCTTCCGGAAAGCACGAATCGAGGCACCGAAAGACCAGAAGAAACGATAGAAACGTCCTTCGTCCTGGTATGCTAGCTGAACACATGCTTCTGCGTCGACCATCTTCAGCTCTCGCATGTACGATGGAAGTGCAGCGAACGAACCCTCGAAATCTCCGCGGACCGTCTGAAGTACCCTTTCTTTGGCACGGTAGGCTTTCCAATAAGAAATATTTGCACCGTAGTGGCGCTGAATCTCGGTCTGAATCATCTTCGGAGTGTATTTATCGTTCGCTACGACCTGCTCCCGAATTTCAGCGGCGATAAATTCCTCGTCGCAATTCCTGTGCCCCAAGCCTCCTATTGCCCGGCTGCACGTATGTTTGGAGACAAAATTTTTCACCCACCACTGATTTACTCCTGGTAAGTGTCGCGCCTTGATTCTCCATGGGCAATCCGCGACACGGCATCTCGCCGTTATTTTTCCTTCGTTGCACTTTGTGGGGGTGTATTCGAAGCCTCTTTTCATGGCGTACTTTTTCATAGCTCTCTTCAAATCAGATTGTGTACTGTAAATCTGGCCCTCATGGAGATCATCCACATCTACGACAGTGCCCACCGCCTCTGGCGTAGCGCTGTTCACGATGAGATCTTCCTCCAGATCCTCGGCGTCGAAATGTTCCGCCGATGGAAGTGATGCTTCACATTGGCTCAACGGGACAACATCAAGGGCGTTATACGTCCGGTGAGAGTCCATAGGAGGCGATGCGACGATACGGAGGCTATCGTCGGAATCTATGTCACCTTTCACATCAAATATACTAGTGGCCCCGTCGCTATTTTCAGCGTCGTCGATAATTACTGGATGACAGTATCTGCATTACAGATGCAAAGCAAACGGTGCAATATAACGAATTCAAATGATTAAACACTGCAATATGCTACTAGAAAAGTGTATTATATATATGAAAAAGACACTGCAATTTGGTATACGAAATAGTGCAACATGGAACTAGAATAGTGCAATATTGGATACATATTGCGCATTAAGGGTTCAACATTTAGAGAGTATTAGGTCAAGAAATAGACAATGGTGTTACTTACGTCCCAACTAGTTCAACATTTGTGTGTATAGGCGATAAAGCATCAACGGACCGGCTGCATATCAACATTTCCAGGCGCTCGTCTGTAAGCGCCTCGTCTATCTCGTCAGGCTCACATGTACGAACATCTACCTCCACAATGCTACTAACGGCATACAGCTCCAATAGAAGTGCGTGCTCTCTATACAGTTTCCATATGCTTCGAACATCATCGTCGTCTACAATATCGATTAGTGCATCTGTGTTTCCACCGTAGCTAAATTTAAGTTGCATCTTACACCGCTCCAGCGAAGTATTCATGAATTTGACGAAACGGGCTTGCAAGGCCTTAAAACTCTCCCCTTCACCAAGAAAAGCGAGCGAGTCGGCAGTTTCCTCCTACGTACTTGATCTTTGCTCCATCATACTTGAAGAAACCATTAAAATGACAGTGGACTGGCGCCTCAACGTTCTCCATGAGGTGGAAGCAATATAGTTACCTAAAAGTGGTGCACTTGGATTCATGCATGCATATATAATCAAGCTCGATTAGATCAGTTAAAAGTTTTGTTTTTGGCGGGAATCAGTACGTCCGTCCTCCCGCCGCCTGTAGCCCTGTTCAAAATACTGTGCAGTTTACTTTACCTATATTAGAGCCACTTTTTACATTTTTAAAGGTACCTGTACAGTAAAATACGTCATCGAAATCATTACGATGTATGTTCAACGAAGGGGAAATATATTACTTTTTTCCTCGGGAAAGGAAAGCGGCGGCACGACAACCGAAGGTTCCGCCTATTAACCAACGTTTTTTCAGATGCATTGTAGCTTACAGGAATGTACTAAATGATTGCACTATTTTTACAGCCGTTGCTTTGTTTCAATACAAATATTGCACTATTGTAAGTTTTGTTGGACGTTTAATGCGAGCAAATAACATTTGTAAAGGTATGTTGCACCATTTATACCCGTAAAACATCGTTCTTCCTACTGTTTCTTCAGAATGTTGCACTATTTCGTTCAATCGTTTGCATCGTACTTTTTCTACTGTTTGATACAGTATTTTCTTTCGACCTTTAGGGTTATTCAATTATAAAAGGAGGTAAGGGAAGGCTGTTCGTCAAGGAGGCAAAGGCGACGAAGGGCGTCCCCCCCTAAGCGCAACCGACGGTGGATGTATTAGAACGTGGTATTGTATGCAAATCGTGTCTTGTATGTTGAAAATGTATTATAAAATAGTACAAATTTCGTTTGCGCCAATGTAATCTTTAATACAACATTAATAGAGAGAGCATTTTTCATTCTTGTTCATTATTCATCGAACTTGCACTAATTGTACATAATAAATATTTGACGAAGCATATGGCCACATAAAGCTCCGAACGATTTGCAATAGTTGGTGACTACTTGCACTAATTAGGCTGCATACTGCACCATATTATACTATGCTGCACTATTTTATTGCACTGGTTGAAGGAGTATTACACTTTTACGGTCTATCACGCACTGTTATTACCACAACACTTTACACTTACAAGCTATGTTGCACCTTTTTTCTCTGTTTTGCACTATTATCGCGTATTTCGTTGCACTATTATTGCAAAGGTATACTTTAATCTTTTAAGTGTTATGTTGGACTTCCTGGTGGCCTATTACACTCTTACGGTCTACGTTGCACTATTATTTCAAAGGTAAACTTTAATCGTTTAAGTGTTATGTTGCACGGGTATAATTTAATCGTTTAAGTGTTATGTTGCACTATTATTCCCTTTGACGGGCTGGCGCTTAGTCCAAAACACAAACAGCAAACAGCAAACACCGCAGGCGCATTTACTACCCATAGTACGGCGAATATCGTGGACGATTTGGTTCTTGTCCCGATGACCACCCGATGACGACGGGGTTGCGTAAACCGGCGTCGGCGCATTTAATGTATAGTAATAACAGTTCCACCATCTGTCCCATCTGTGTCTTTTCGCCTATTAACCAACAGTTCTTCAAAACCGTCTACGTTACAATAGTGTATCAACGATTACACTGTTCTTAACAACCATTGCACTATTTGCGTTAATACCCAGACACTGATTGCACTATTGTGCGGACAGTTGTACGTTTAAAATGGGCAGGTATCGTTTCTTAAGGGATGACGACGACCCACCTCCACGGCCAACTCCCTTCGTCGCCTACGCCTACTTGACGAACAGTAGTCGCCCTGGGCTAGAAATTGTAAATACCATCTCTCTATAATTAGTGTAATTTTCATCAAAGCAAATGTAATCCTTGGGTCTAGATTAATAGAGAGTGCATTTTCGTTTTGGATAAAAACTAGTGGAGAACATACGACCAACTAAAAACAATGAAAAAGAACTGGTCTAGTTATAACCTTGTTTGCGCTTTTACTTACATGTTAGCACACGAATAACTGTTATTTCTCCTTATAGTTACAATGTAATATAGAATGTTGCACTGTTAGTTCTCACGAATTGTACTTTTCGTAGCTTTGTTGCACTATTTTGTGCGCGTTGCACTATTATTCTCTTTGTCACTTTTTTTGTTGGCGTTGCACTATTAGTCACAGGCGAACAGCATTCACTTTTGCGCATTTAATGTCCCGACGCAGGCGCATTTAATGCCCTGACAGCCGCGGAACATTATACGTATACGAGCTAGAAAGCGCATACGTTTGAGGCGGAGGGATACAAAGGGCATTTTGGTCAGAAACCTGAAAATCCGGACCGAATCTGCAAAAACGAAAAATGCGGCCCGATTTTGCAAAAGCCCAAAACTAGTGGATTTTTTATGCAAAAAGGCCTATATATATATATACATATATATATATATATATATACATATATATATATATATATATACATATATATATATATATAATATTTTAAAAAATAATTAAATATATATAATATTTAATAAAAAATAAAATAACAATTAAATATTAATGTACAAATGATAAAACAATAAAATAACTAACTAATAATATATGAAATTTAATTAATTTATATTATATAATAATATTTAAGTATAAATATATTATTATAAAATTAATATTATATTAATATATTTATTTATATATTTATTTATATATTTATTTATATATTTATTTATTTAATAAAATAAAGAGAAGAACAAAGTTGTTCTTAGTTTTTCTAAGAACAACTTTAACGGGTTGTTCTAGCACAATCGGTCAGAACAATCCGTTTTGACGGGAACAACTAGTTTCGTCCGGTTCTCATATCGTTTGAATACAAGTTGGGGGATATCCCCTTTTGTTACGGGATATCCCGTGTACCAAACGCAGCCTAAAATCATTCAATATTATATATATCTCCATGGTAATCCCTAGTAGCAAAGTCAAACGTTTAGCAATAATGCAAAACGACGGGTTTAGATCAGCCAGCTTCTGGCAACAAAGTTTTTGATCATATCTAAATGCAGGCCTCAGAAGTTTGGAATGTTGTTCCAGTGGCTGAGCGACGAGATTCAAGTAATCTAATCTAACCTAACCCAACCATTTGTTTACTATTCACAACCCTAAACCCTAAAACCTAAAACCTAAACCCTAAAAAACACTAAACCCTAAACAGATCATTCATAGTATGCGCCGGCGTGGTGTGGTTTAAGTTTCTTATCTGCTGCACAGGAGCCCTAATTACTTACCAATTTAAAGAAGAAAGGATTTTTTACTTACCAATCTAAAAAAGAAAGGATTTTAAACTATGTTGTAAACACGGGAGCTGCATCGTCTCGACATCTTGTTGGCACAATACAACACAGTCAATACGGCCCGTGTCAATGAACATTTAAATCCTACTTTTAAGTGATATGCACATACAAGAGTTGCAGTAACTGAATATATGATCACACCAAAACATTCTTTAGAAATTTCCAAACCCTACTTTGGCCTAGCAGAGAGATTAGTCGTGAAGCAAATATTCATCTCTTAATGAGAATGCGAAAATGACGGTGCTTAATTGCAAGAACATGACAGATATTTTTCTGCAAGATTTCGAAGAACAACACACCGGACGACAGAGGTTCTTAAGCATATCATGATTGTATTAAAGATGCGTTTCCAGAAATACAGTAAGTGATTAGCCAATTTTCCACTGCAATTGGCATTCCTACACTAGAAGTCTCCAGCGACGGTATGCGCGCAGGCAATAACTAGTAGTCAGCTACAGTGTGCATTCAATAAAGGAAAATACAACATAGAAAGAGCTTTTGCTAATAACTTTAGAATGGAGACAAAAATTGAAGCACCATTCTCTCATCCCGCAGGATGGAACAAGAGTCCCCAGAAATACTCGGCCCCCAAACTCTTCAGGCGACTAAGATAAAGCACATCATAGAAGTGTCGTCATCACGTAAAATAATAAGAGGTCCTCCCCTCAGCCTTCAAATCATCTCCTTCGTCTTCCCTGAAAAAAAAAGAAAAAAAAGAACAATTACATTTTTTTTTACGTAGGGATCAGTGCAGCATATCATCATTGTTTTTGGTTTCTTCTTTTTATTATGCGCACCGAATGGTACAAAGTAAAAAAGACAAACTATAATTGCCTATCATTTGGTATCATGGTTGCATTCTTTTTTTTCTTTTTTTTTGTTTTCCAAAGAGCAAGTTTCATGTGGCTGAGTGCCACATTAAATGGATTCTTTTTTCTTATGCTTGTAATTAGCTTGTGATGCAACCCAAGCTGGATGCCACTTGACTTGGCATCTCCATCAAAAACACAACAAAGCAGATTTTTTAAATAAAAAAAAATTTGCTACAACGTTTGGTTTTTCTGTTGCCAATCAAACACCACGGATGTATAAATTGCAAGTTGTCGGCCATCCAGTCACGCAAGAGAATTCTGTTCAGCAAAATAGAAGAAAGAAAATTTTGTTGCTGTAGAGTACGAATTGAGGCTGTAGAGTGCGAATATTCTGTTGCTCACAAAATGAACACTTTAAAATGCCTACGGGCAGCACCAAACTCATGTTGCTGCTAGCCATGATATAACCTTGATATAAATAGGCATTCCACAAAACCTTTTCAGTGTAAATAAATATCATAATGCTTCCGACATCTCCTTCTGTTTCAAAAATCAAAGCGTCTTACAAACCTTTTCTCAAAATTATCTAAACCGAGCCATACTAGTTAAAAAGTTCTTTTAGAAGACAACATCCGTTATTTGCCCCATTCATTTTTCTAACGGTGAATTAGAGTTACTGCTATCCATTAAAAAGAAGGCAAATTCGACCTGTACACCTACTTACATGTGTAAATCTTACAACCCTTCCTTCCCAGGGTTCACAAAAATCCAAATTGGGTTTTGGTTTATATAAAAAAATAAAAATAAAAATAAAAGCTGATAAGACAAGTAGAGAGTGAGAGCCCTAGGGTAAGAGGGGTGTAAGATGTCCACCTAGTCTAGGGGCATACACCTAGCATTGCTCTAAACAGAGAAGTGTTTCCAGATTTATGGAGGACTTCAGCCTTACTATAAACAGTAATTTTAGATAAAAGCACTCATTTCAGTTATACAGAGATTGACTACTATTATTTATAGAACAGCACATAACAACAGCAAAAACGATACTATCATCGGCTTTAAGGGTAAAAATAAACACAGTAGCAAGAGCGGTGGCGGTGGATATGACTTTAAAACATGCCATTACAGTGAAGCACACAACATAAAAATTTCAGAAAAGGAATGATGAAAAGATTTAGACATAGAAAAGCTTTAATTAATCCTAATTGTGAAACTTAGCTAAAGTAACGTCAGATATACCAAGACCATAAAACGATTTCAAGGCAATATCTCCACATAGCGGTAATGAAGACTTACTGAGCCGACATAGTCATCCATGGACGATTGCTTCCGCCTCTTGAATGAATTCAATGCAGGGGTCTCAAGAGCTGGTGCCTTCGCCATGGACCGCTTTGTTGGTGTCAGGTTCTAAAAGCCATAATAGAAAAGAGCAGAAACATAGAGTTAGTCATCTCTTATTCAATGTGTTAGATAGGTACTTGGTTTCAGGGAAAGTATTAACAAAGAATATCGTAGAGAGAAAAGAAGATCAGAAGCAAAGAACTAAAAACTATTATAAGATAAATAAGGAAAGATTTACAATTGTATAATCATTACTTCATGAGGCATGGTACAGGATCGATCAACAAGCAAAGCGAGGCAAAAGAGATAAAGAAAATAAAACCTTCGCAAGTTTTTTATCCTTCCGAGCTTGTCTCTCTCGCTCATCGTATTCTTGATTCTCCTTCTCCACAAGCCGGATGAGAGTATCACATCGTCTAGCCAACTCTTGAGTCGTTCGCGACTTCACAAACCAGTCGAACCTAAACAACGGCGATGTCCTGAATGCAGCTTTCAGCTCATCCCAATTCCCGTAACCAAGTTTGTGGACCATGCATAACTGAATTGGTTGATCAACATTTCATTAAAATGTCAAAAGGTGCTTAAGAAAAGGGTAAAAGGCCTTGCTGACTGTGGTGCATTTTTAAATGGGTACTTGAACTTTAGAAGTTAAATGTACTACCAAAATTTCATTGCTATTATATCAGAAATTTTCTTATGTTCAAGGATTTAAGTGTCGTGGCACGGGGTCGTACCGAAAACTTACCGGTACGGTACGGCACGGTATGTGCCGGGCCGGGCCGTATCGATGCATGCGGGTCACAAAAAATACATGTGTGCCGACACATAATGGCATGAAATATTCATTTTCTTTAGCAACAAAATATTCTAATTGCTTATTATGTATCTTTATCAAATCTATTAAACTTTATTAAGAAAATTACTTACTAATTTAAAGAAAAGAGAGTTTTGAGCTGTGCCATCGGCACGGGGGCTGTATCGTGCCGATATATTATTGGCACGATATGGCACGGTAGATACGGTCCGTGCAGATGTGCATTTAAATTCTTGCTTATGTTCCATCAGAACTTCAAACGTTTCCATTGAAAAATTGTACAATATTCCATCAAGAAACAGATAAACCCACTAGACTGCAGAATGGTGTTGAAAACGTTAAAAATAGTGTAGTAGAAATGTCAAAACTTTTATATCTGAGTACCTATTTTAAATATACTTTACGATTAGGTACAAAATCGAATTTCAAATACTCATTTCAAAATGCACTATTCATCAAGTAATGCCAATAAATTTATTCTCCTTAAATAAAAAGCAGAGTGAATATCAGAACATAGAATACCATGAAACGATCACATTCTTCATTGTACAGCTTTCCTTTATTCTGGCCATATTGAATTTTCAATTCCAACCATGGGTTCTTGTACCGGTCCAGCTTTTTCGCAATTGCTCTCATTATCTCATCTTTCCGAGAGATTCTTGCTTCCCCTCTCTCAATATTCTTGATGATTCGATCCCAGTCTGATGCAATGTCAAGCACAATATCTTACTGGATACTAAAATCGAAATGCTAAGCAAATATTGCAGGAAGCAAGTTTTAATATTCACCCATTAAGCACAAATTGGAAGATTTGAACAAATGCGTACCATTCAATTCCTTGTATCTCTCTTTGAAAACTTTAGCATATCTTTCGACTTCTTCTTCTGTTTTCCCTTCCATATCAGAAGCTATACCTTTTATATCATTCCGACCAAATTTTTCGCATGCTCGTATGAATGTATTGAAGTCTCTCCTCGTCCATGTCGAAAATCCCTAAACTCACATCAATAAAACGTCAGAAGGAGCAACTCAGAAAAACTAATAAGTTATAAATTTACAGAGACCACCTCAATTATAGGCCATCTTAAAACAAATTGATCCCCTCAACTTTTGCTTCTTTTGTTTTGTACTCTTTCTGTCACAGAAATAGGAGCCAGAGTGCACTGAACCGTGCAGCAAACTAATGGGCATGGTAACCCATCCTAATTGTTTGGATGTAAAAATTAACAACTGATGCCAATCTCAATCCACTTCTCCTTCGAATCTAAGAGAAATCTACTAGATCTATAAGAGATTGACATTCGCCATGGGTTTCCATCAAGGATTCAAGCTCTTTTCTATAGAAGATCAACATTTTTAAGGTTTTTCTGTGCAAATTGAGCTAGTTCAGCTATCTCAGTATCTTTATCAGAGTTGCAAAGTCAACCTTTGTATTGAGGGATGAAGGCATGCCCTACAACCCATCCCAGCAATCCATTTGGAAACGAGCAAACGTCCATCCACCAAGATGGAAATACAATATTGTATCATATCGATACTTAGTAATACTAATAATGTGAAGTTGTATGCATTAAGACTTTACCCAGCTACTACTGTTGTGTCACAAGAAAGTACCCAAAAAAAAATATGAAACCTTCTTTTGGACCAAATAAGGCAAAAAAGGACCATGCCAAAGCTTGCGACGCATTCCAGTTGAGGGCCCTTCACCAGCACCAGGCCACGTTCACATGCCAGCAGGGCACCAAGCCATGCCATGCCAACCATGGATTGGTAACATACCCTGCCTCAACACTTAGATATTAATCTCCATTAATTTACTTGAGGGTTCCATTAAATTCTATGAGTCTTCAATTAGATTTAGTGGTAATTCTGTTAAAAATTAAAAACTCTGGCCAATTGATGGAACTGCGGATTCCTTTCACATTTAGCAATGCTAACTAAAGGAGTTATCAATTTTAATAGATTCCCAAATTTCAACTGAAGGAACTACTCGAATCAAAACATGTTAATGTTCAGGGGGTGTCCGTAAAAAAGATAAAAAAAGGAAGAAGATAACATATAGCTGGGGACTCTTCACAATGAACTACAGTTAAGGTGGTCTTCGTATACATTCTCCAACTAATAGCAGCCTCACCTCTTCTAACAACTGTTCTTTTTCTTCCTGCTCCTCAGCAGTCAATGGTTCACCAACATCTGGGAAAAAAAATATTAACATCAATTAGCAGCAAGTTTCAGCAAAAGCAAATGAATGTCCTATGGTCGTAAGTACCTTCCGGCTCATCTCCATCAGCAATAGTGTCTTTCGCTTGGTTTCTTTGATGAGTTTGCTGCTGTGATAGCAAAAGCTTAAGCACTGTAATAAACCAAACCATCATAAAAGAGAAGACGTAACTAGCTATCTAACATACCATAAGATACCGAACTTCTTTTTCATATAACTCGCTCAGTCGTTGGGTGTTAAAGAATTGAAAATCATGCCTGAAAGGTAAAACATAACAAAAATCAAGGTTTAGTGATGCTCTTGTTATTCCCTTGGTGGTAGAGATAAACTCTATAAAACCAAAATGGTATTGGAAAAAAAAAGAAATGGAAGAAAACTTACAACTGAGGCATCCGAGGAATACGTGGTTCCCTGGGCTTTGCTGGTCCACCATGACGAAGTGCTTGCTTGAAGTAATCTGACTCTGAGTAGCTACAAATACAATTAAAGTTAGATTCAATGAGAAAAATGACATATAAAAACAAACTTTAGCGATTAAGATGATCATACTTCCGCTTTCTTTCCCTTTTAGGTGGTTCAATCCAGTTGTCACTAACAAGCTTCTTAAAATCAAGCTTGTTCTCCTCCTTCAATCAAGCAAATCCAGATATAGCAAGTATCAGCACCAGATAAAACCAATTAGATGTGGTTATTTCACAGTAGGCAAACAAAGTAAATCCAAATTGTGGATGTAACAGTCCTCAAATGCTGGATACATGACAATATTTTACAGTAGCATACCTTCTCGTCATCAAAATCATATAATTCAGCAGCTGCAAGAAAAACATAAAGCATATCATGTTATAAGTTGGGCCTTAGCCTACCAATGACATGGAAAACATTTAAGGGGAAAAAAGAGCTGAACATACTATCATCCATTTTGAATTTGATGGCATCTTCAGTAAATTTCTTCATTTTCGCATCAAGCTCTGCTGTTGCCTCTTCACCTTTGGCTATAATTCGGTCAATATCCTCATCTGTTATTGTGCTGTCCTTGGAACTGAATACCATCTCAGCACCAAATCTGACCATTTGCAATAGCTCATCTTTGTTTACAGCTGCACAAAATGAAATAATTATCAAAGCATGATTATTAGGATACTATTCAATGGAAATTATATAAGGATAAGCATCACAAGCATTGAACAGAATGCTTACTTTTCTGCTCTGCCAATCGACCTTGTTGAATAACCAAAGCATCGAGAGCAAGCTTCTTATATGCTCTCTCAATCACTTTTTCCTCAATTGTATACTGTAAATTGTAACACAATTTTAGCAGACTCCATAAAACTAGAAAACTATCTTTCTTTCTCTTTTTTCATATTATCTTCAAAACAAGAATTCTGTAACTAGCTCTCGAAGTTAGCTTTCTGAAAGAGGAAACTAACCTCAGTACAAAACCGAAATACTTGAACTTCTTTCTTTTGGCCAATTCTATGAGCACGATCTTGCGCTTGCAAGTCAACTTGGGGGTTCCTGAAAGCACATGCAAGAGAGTAAAATCCAAGATCTCTGGGCACCAATTGAAGAAAGATAACAGGCAAGTAAAGAAATTACCAGTCACTATCATAAAGAATGACGACATCAGCAGTGGCAAGATTGATACCCAGCCCACCTGCTCTGGTTGAAAGCAAGAATATGAACTTCTCACTTCCTGGCTTGTTGAAGGCATCAATGGAAGCATCACGATCTTCTCCACCAGTATTTCCATCAATACGGCAATATAGGTACCCTCGATACAATAGATAATCCTCTAAAATGTCAAGCAGCCTAGTCATCTGAATAATTGGCAACAACATATAAATTGTAATTACTGCAAGAAAATAAGCATGGACAAGAAGACATAGAAGTTCAAGAACTCAATAAATTCATATCATTGATATCTCAAGATACTAATTTTATGAGCTCTCATCTCATTAAAGATCTCAGTTCTTGTCTACTTAATAAAGTAAGTCAGACTCTTCTCTAAAGCATTCATAACAAGAGGCTTTGGAAGTGGACGAGTAAGGACCTGTGAGAAGATTAGAACTCTGGAGTCACGTTCTTTGAGCTTGGGAAGCAATTTATCAAGAAGAACCATTTTTCCTGAGGACAAAGGCCACATTAAAGCAAGGATTAGCCCAAATTAAATAAAGAAGCCTATTGTTCACCATTGCAGAATAATGTGTTAACGAATATATTATACTGTACAAACTAAATGTTCACATACACCCCTAAAAGGAACAGTTCCGTACAAAAATACACTTATCTTAAGTTGGCAATAATTGTAAGTCACCGGCATAAGTTCGGTTTCTATTAGAAAAACTTTTTGAAAGAGACATTTTTTAAAGTAAAATTATAAATACAAGAAGCCAAGTTATTAAAGGGCATATAAGAAAGTTGGTTTTGCAGGAATCTAATATAAATTGAGAATTTTCCAGGGTTAACAAAGTAAGCATATTTACAAAAACTGTTAACAGATATGCCAAAACAACAGAATACCTGCGTTAGTAATTAGATGTTCCCCTGTTGTATAAGGCGGGCCAGGTTCAGCGCCTTGGAATAAATATGGATGGTTACAACACTTCCTCAGCTGCATGGCAATGTTTAAAAGACGCTTTCGCTCACCACCAGCATTAATGACTTCCAGATCTTTTTGAAGAAGAGCTCTATAATACTGCTTTTGCAACTGAGACATCCCAACTTTAAGTATGGTTTCCTTTTTGGGTGGCAGGCCTTTCTCGACATCAGATTTAAGCCTTCGCAGAAGAAATGGGCGAAGAACCTTAACACATTATTTGCAGACATGGATTTTATTAGGTGGATTTCAAAAATCGGAATTTTGATGACAAAAACATGGACACTCTTCAGATTCCTACCTTGTGAAGCTGCTGAACAACCTCCTGCTGATCATTTTCCCCAGATATTTGAAACCACTCATCGAAGGTCTCAGCAGAGCTAAATATTTCAGGAAGCAGAAAGTTGAGAAGGGACCATAGCTCATGAAGATTATTCTGCAACACAGCAAATATTCTAACTGATGTACTTGCTTATAGGAAGATTATATAAAAATTTTGTGATCCGAGTAACTACAAAGTTCTGGCTTAAGAAATTTAAAACATATGATGCAAATTAAGGCGATCTCAAGTCTCAGAATTGCACCTTATATATCCTAAAATTATAGAAGTGTCAAGAGTGGTTGCATTAGATTATCAGCCCTATAACTCCTTTGTGGTGTAAAAAAGTGGCACTACTATAAATTATGTAGTTGACAACTAGAAAATTATCTAAATAAGCAACTTAAATGCAAATCTTCCTGAATGAGCTGTGTGTTTATTCTAAATGACTTTTATTTAATTATTTATCAAGGAATATAACTGAAACACTGTATTGGTAAGAACCATTGACCCTTCGTGCCAGGGGCTGCATGCATCTTAATGCCGGTGGCACATACAGGGTCAATGGGAAGCTGGCATATCTAATATGCCCTAGTGCAGCTAGGCATACTACAATTGCTCCCTAACTTAAATAAGCTCAGGCAGTCTTTAGTTTGAAATTTTAGGGTCAATGGGATGCCGGCACATCTAATATGCCCTTGTGCAGCTAGGCATACTACAATTGCTTCCTATCTTAAATAAGCTCAGGCAGTCTTTAGTTTGAAATTTTCCATCCAAGAGATAGTAAAATATATATATATATATATATATATATATATATATATATATATATTCCAAATCAGAACTATGGTTTTAAGAGTTATACTCATTGCATTTAGCTGGAATAATAGCATAGAATCTATCGATGGGATATTGCAATTACATCAACCTCATGAAAATGCTATCAACTCAGCTATGGGGATCGCTTCCCCTTCCAGTTCCAGGTGGGAATAGTTCATAAATCTAATGTCTTTGGGAGTTGAGTGAGGATATAAAGCATTGTTGCTGCTTCATCCCACAATCAAACACTCTCTTAGAATACTTTCAAAAACTCATACTCTTTTTCATGAAAAACATAATTTCTTCAATGATCCAAAACATGAAAATGATGGCACCTTGCTGGTAGTACTCAGCCATGTCAAAGCAGCACTTGCTGTGAACATTCTACAGGGAATCAGTGATTACAACACATAATACTATTTAAAAACAAAGTGGATAGCAACTGTTGCAACTGAATAGCCAAACTAGGTTCCTACCAGAAGAATCTAGATAAACAACAGGCCAAATATAAAAATATAAAAATAATGATGCCCAACAGACCTGAAGAGGTGTGCCAGTGATAAGAAGGCGATAATTGGTATGATAGAGTCTCATTGTCTTGGAGAGAAGAGAATTTTCGTTTTTAATCCGATGAGCTTCATCAATAATAACATAGCGCCAGCTAAACCGCCTTAAGGCAGTCTTTTCTTTAATCGCCATCTCAAAGCTAGTGACACAGACATCAAATTTCCCAGGCACTAACAAAGTATCCCTTATGTATGCCTGCAAAGAAATAAAAATGAAAAGATCAAATAGGGAATATAAAAACTGTATACACCAAGTGAATACGACTAAACAGTAAGGCTCGTGGCTGACCCTCTCTTCTGGATTTCCTAAGAACTTGACAGCACGTAAAACTGGACAAAAGCGTCGAATCTCCTTCATCCAATTGCCAAGAGTAGACTTTGGTGCTACCACCATGTGCGGGCCAGTAATTCCTCTGAATTCATGCAAATAACCCAATAACGATATAGTTTGCAGGGTTTTCCCAAGACCCTAAAGTAAAAAAAAAAGGGATTGTCAAATAAGCAGGAAACACCATTGCCTGGTATAAAGTGAACATCACTATAACATGAAAATTTCAAGATGCAGTGTATCAATTATAAGTTAAGAAAGCATTAACTGCAATGCATTTAAGTGCACAAGGAAAACCAGCGCAAAAGTTTATGACAGGAAAAACAACTGAATTTTTTAACATACCATCTCATCAGCAAGTATCCCATTGATACCATTCTCATACAATCTTATAAGCCAGTTAAGTCCAGCTAACTGATAGTCCCTCATTTTTCCTTGGATGCCTGGAAAATAAAGCATAAGTAAGACACATACTTCTTAGGTTCCTAAACAATTAAAGGAAGGGACTTTCAGGAAATCTTACAAACCAATATATTAAACAAGGCAATATTTTGTAACTAATTGATCTCAAAATAAACAACAAAACTGAATATCCAAAAAAGCAACTGCTGTTGTGCAACAAGTTCGACATCTGCACTCAAAGATCAGATAAGTTAGGAACCCTATATCCCCTTGTTTTCAGCACAAAGGGTCGTCTAGCCCATTATATGACAAACTGCAGGTAAAGAAGAAACTGAAAAAAATCAACAAACAACAATAATTCTTTGATTTGGGATAAATCCGTAAATCTTCTTATCTACATTAGCCTGCTTATTGACTCACATAAGTTCCATCCAAGGATTTCTATTAAAAACTGAAGCAATTAATCATCAAAAAAAAATATCAATGACATAATGTGGAGGAAATTTTCTCATGTTCTTTTGAATATTAAGAACATTTAAAAAAAACAAAAACAAGCAACATGTATAAGTCATAAGTCATCTATTTGATCCACACATCATACTCTAGCCCATACAATCCCATTAGAGAAAGCTCATGATTTTAGAGCTTTCCCAAAATTCAACAATGTTTATTTTTAACATCCATTAAAAAAAAAGAAAAATCAAATATATCAAAGAAAAAGGAGCCTTCCAATGAGTAGCTTTGACTGTTTATTCTAATAGTTCTTAATGTAAGGTACACTTTTGCATAAAAAATTCAGAACTAATAAGTCATTTAACAGCAGTAGTAAACCTTTCTTCGAAAAAGGTAAGAAAAAAAGCCCTGTTACAAGGCGATGTTCCACCGCAAGTAAAACTTTGCTACTAGACATCCGAGTATGTCAGAAAACTGCAAACACTGAAAGACTCAAAATGAATATTCACGAACAGAATTAAGCTTACAAGATGGTTGTGATAGTAATCGTGTGCCTCCTGCACCTGCCAAGGCATCTTCTTCCTCCTTAAGGCATTCTTCATCTTCCTCTTCCTCTGTAACTTTAGATGCATGGCGGCCCCTACAAAATTTGTGACAATCAATTATGGCCGCTGAGACATTCGAGTATTCGACTCACAAGATGAATCGAAGTTACAAACAAAGGAACCAAAGTAAAGCCAGAAATATAAGAATCAAATTCTGTACTGATGGCCATAATAAAATGATTCTTCACATCCTTTAGAGTATCAGACAGAATATGTTAGGAAAAATGTGGCATATACATGCTTAGAACGATGTCATTTCTTCAACAGCTAAACATGCAACTCATCCTCCTAAAACATCGACGGCACAAATATAAGGTATGAGATCCTGATTATCTCATCTTGACAAGCAAACAATCCTGGCTCCAACCATAATGAAAGATTAACATGTTTACAAGACAAAGAAAATGCATACATGAATGTAACCAGTCCTTCATCCAAAACTAGTACCTATGCTTAAAATGCAATGCCAATTAGGCATGTCTAGGTAAGTAGCATAAATATGCAGACAATTACATAACTCACACGATTTGCACCAGCTGAACAAAATGAGTTTACTACGTTGCACTGTTATTAAACCTATGAATCACTCTCACGAGTAAGGTGTAAAAAAAAATGCATTAAAACCAATGCTGAGACATAAATGAAGTGTGCAATTATGTCTTCATCACCTACGAGTTCTATCTGACAAAAATACTATGCCTACAACAGAGTCTGACACTAAAAATAGAAAGAACCAACTTCATTATAGAGCAATATATTGCACAGAAGTACCTTCCTCTTGGCTTCTTCTCGTCAGCAGATTGACTTCCTTTCGCAAAATGAGCAAATATTTCAGTCTGTTGGAGGAGATACTTTAACCGTCCCTTCCCCTTGTTATTCTGTCAAAACAGTTTCTCTCAAGTACCATACGAGACGATGCAGAAACATAAAGAGAAAAATCATAAACAGATAGATGCAGGCATTGAAGAGGAAGTGTACAAAGAGATGCAAGACAGCTATATATGCTTTAAGTAATATATCAATCTGCGGTGTTCTGCTCCTAGTATTCACAAACCATGTCAGCAT
This sequence comes from Puya raimondii, assembly GCA_016920855.1. NCBI lineage: Eukaryota > Viridiplantae > Streptophyta > Magnoliopsida > Poales > Bromeliaceae > Puya > Puya raimondii. Next base: position 92,528,319 of record JABWPP010000049.1, read on the forward strand.
CTATAGTAGCATTTTGCGCATCTAATATTTCTTGAATTTTGTGCTTCTTCAGTTTCTGGAGCTCTTTGAGCCTAGCTCTCTCGCGCTTTCCAACTTCCGCACTTGCTAATGCTTCCTCTGCCTGCACATGCAATCAAGGAAATGAATCGTGAGGGTGGATAAATTTTCACACTTCAACGCTCATGCTTTGCTATCTAATAATAACTACCAGAAAATACCACTCTATCAGTTTATAAAGTAGAAAAGGGCTATTTTTAAAAAATTTAGCAGGAGGGTGAAGAAACCCTAAACTGGTTCAAGAAATCAGATAGGAATATTGCTCCAAAGAGTCTCAGCAACCATATTAGATAAGCATTACCACGAGATGTAACAACGAAACCAAAAGCACCTCTACTTTCAAACAAGCTGAACTAACCCTAAAAAACGCAGAAACCAACAAAAAAAAAAATTGTAATAAACCCTAGCAAAGCACTATAAAGCACCAAAATCAAAGAAGAACGATCAATAACCCTAGATGTTCTCGATGCATTTACCAAGCAAAAAGACGATACTAATAGTTAAAATATAAAAAAACATTTTTGAAACCCTAGTTATCTTCGAGGGAGCTCAAAAGCCATCAAAACCCTCGAAACAAGATAAACATTTCGGAAGCCCTAGATCTCCAGAACCGTCTCCTTACCTCCTCATCGCCGTCGCTCTTCGCCCCCGCGACGGCCTCGTCGTCCTCCGTCGACTGCGAATCGCCGTCCCCGGCGTCGTCGTCGTCGTCGGGGCCCACCGACCTCGCCACGGCCTCGATCTCCTCCTCGTCCACCTCCTCCTCCCCCTCCACGTTCGCCCCGGCCCCGTTCTTCGCCTCCTCCTCCTCCTCCTCCTCCTCCTCCTCCTCCTCCTCCGAGGACATCGATCCCGCGTTCGAGGGCTCCTCCTCCTCCTCGGAGAACTCCTCGAACTTGGCCGATTTCGCCATGGCCGGTCTCTAGGGCACGCAGCAAAGCGACGAGGCTGGGATCAGCGAGGGTTCGGTACGGATCGATCGATCGATCGGGAGAGATCGAAGAGAGAGAGAGGGTTAAGGGGGAAAAGACGAGGGTATGTATAAATATATATACATATATAATAATAAGGTATATATATGCGGGATTAAGTGGTGCTTGTGCTCGGCGTCGGGAAAATGGGGGAATAAAAGTATGCGGGACAAGTAATCGTAGGTTCGATGCAAATCCGAGGCGTATTTATAATTTTTTATATAAATAAAAAAAGAAAAAAAAAAGAGTACGGTCTCTTCCCGCCAATTCCGCCCCGCCTTGTTAAGGGTTGGAAAATGGTGTGGCTCTTGTATGCTGATTTAAGTTTGGCTTAATTACACTCTACTGTACTATAATTTTATTTTTACTAGTGTAGTGATCCGCGCGATACAGCGAGTAGATATTATTATAATCAATTTTTATCATATCTATTAATTATTATAGTCAATTTTATATCTACTAATTTTTCTCCTTCTATGTTTTTGGAGGTATAATATATTTTTTCCATCTTTCAAAATACTATATTTTATTTTATTTTCAGCTTCTTTTTTGTAATATTCAATATGTAACTTTGATTTTTCTACTATAAAGTTTGCTACTTTTTCCTCTTCTATAAATTATGTTGTTTGATTTTCTTTTTTACTATGATTCTAATTTTAAAGTTTATTCTTATTCTCCATTTTCGCATGATCATCGTGACTCAAAGATAGATAATCGTATAGAATATGAGGAATATCTAATAGAATTGCTTAGAAAATAAGTGCCTTAACATTATATATATTGAAAAAATATGAATGTACCGAATAAAGCTAACTAAGGGGTAAGATAAAGGAAAAAATATATATTAGTCTAATTGGGCACAATGCGCGGATAGTCCCTGTAGGAACCTAATATTGCACGACTTGGTCCCCGTACTTTTCAAACCAATGCTCTAATTTTGCAAGTTAAATACTTTTCACACCCTTAAACAAAGAAGATGATGAGAATAGGGATCAAATGCATAATTCTTTTTAAATAAAGTTTCGTAGATGCAAGTTTAAGAATATAAGGTGATATTCATGTAGAAATTTCTTATGCCGCACCTCAGAAGCTTCAATATTTAACTAAGAAAAATAAAAAGAATGGTGATTGGCTCACTTTATATATGGAATAAAGGTAAAATTATAGTTACTTAAAAATATATGCGCAATTTAAGATGTGGAAGAACTAAACCAATTTGGCGAGATGATAACGCTGCCCTGATGAATCGTGAATAATCAATATTTGAACGGTACATATAAAGCATATTATAGTTTTTTCTAGTGAAAGAATCTTATAAATAAGATTCCTAGAAAATAGACAAGAAAAATACTATACTTTTTGCATTTGAAAATCTTGCTTAGTTGAAGAATACAATCAACTTGGAAATTTTTAAAAATCAACCTTGTTTGAGTATCAAACTAACTAAAGAATAGGACAAATGAAAGTAGACATATTTCTCCAATTGGGTAAAATTTTGGAATAGTTCCTGTAGAAATCTAATATTGCACCACTGGGGCTGTACTTTTCACACCAAAGCTCTAATTTTGCTTATGAAGTGATCATTTTACCTTTCTACCCTAAATAATTCACTTTAGTTTAAATCAAACATGATTAAAAGCCCAATTATTTTTAGTGCAAGGACTAAAAGTGCGATATATGTAAATTCAAGGACTAAGGACTTTAAAATGAAAATACAGGGACCATTCTACAAACCTACATATTAGAAAACAAAAGAAACATGATATATAATGAGTGAAGAAAAAGGTCATTAATTATATCAAGCGTGAAAAAGGGAGTCCAGAAAGAACACCCAGAAGCACATAGTTTAAAAAGTTATGGCTAAATTATAGAAAATCCCCTGTCAAAATTTGATTTTTCACTTCCCCCCTATCATTCAAAAACCTACATTTTGCCCCCTCGAAAAACGAGAAATGTTCACAGGGGGTATGGTGTGACAAAATGACGAAATTACCCTCATCTTCTTCGTCTTCTCCCCCAGCCTACAGAACCCGCACCTTTGCCGGCGCCTTTCTCGACCCCAGCTGCGGCACCATTTCCTCACATTCTCCTCCAGCATACTTGCAGCCCCTTTATTTCGGCGACTCTAGGGAGGAAATCGTGGTGGGTATGGGTGGAGAGGTGGGCGAGGGCGAGGGTAAGGCGGCAGAGGAAGCCAAGGACGTGAATCTGGGCACGGATAGCGCGAAGGCGAGGCCGAGAGCGAGGCGGCGGAGTCGGGCGAGGCGGTGCGGCCGAAGATGTTGGTGAGGAAGGAGGAGGAAGATGAGGATTTTCAGGGGTATTTTGGGTATAAAAAATATGAGATAAACGGAACCCTAACGGAATGATGACGGCAGGGGCCAAAGTGAATATTTTTTATTTTTTTAGGGGGCAAAGTGTAGGTTTTTGAATGACAGGGGGAAAGTGAAAAAGTGGGTATTAATAGGGGGGTTTTCTGTAATTTAGCCAAAACTTATTAGAGTTTTTAACATTATGGACCCACATACCCTTGATAGAACCAAGATGCTCCTCCATTCAAAGTTATAATTAATTCCTCCATATATGAGCCACATTCTATAGTAGTCAATTGTTGAGTTCCATTTTGATTCTTCATGCTCACATGGTAAGCCCAATCTTCATTCATTCTAACTTGCCGAGAAGCAGGATCATCAATTATCTTGTAGTACCCCCGGGGCCTAACTGACGGAATGACTGCAGTATCCTAGACTGTTCGACACTTCTGGAGAAGGTCGAGATAAGTCGGAGTCGTTTCGGCGCAAAATAGACGCGAAAACGGACTTGGAGCACCGAAGTAAGCCGAAACTGATGTTTTGGGCGTTTGGAACTTTAGGGCGCTCGGAAGTTGTGTTTTGGGCACCCAGATGTTGAGTGCTCATTCTCTGTACTGCTAAGTCATTTCGGATCCATGTTCGGGCGCCCGGAAAGTGAGTCCGGAAATTGCCCTCGTGAGTATCGATCCGTTTGACACGTGTTGGGTGGTAGGTGGGTTCCGCCGGACCAGGTTAGGGTGCACCGGACCGCGGGCGGAGAGTCCGAAGTTCTGGACTTGTACAGGCTTGAAGGACCGGGCGCCCACTTCTTGGGTTTCGGGCGCCCGAATGTGGGGTTTTCTGCTGAGGTGCAGGTTAGCAGCATTTAGTTCTTAAGGCCCATTGCACCGAAACCCTTTGTCTATAAAAGATGTGGACGACCTCCCCTGAGGCTTTTTCTCCCCTTCTTCATGGTAAACCTTGGATTTTGCATGGAACCCCTCCAATTCCTCCCAAATTCCATCTTTTTCCATTGAAGACCTTGGATCCTTGCAGAATAGCAGCGTCGACCTGTAGTGTTTCTGCTCGTGTGCAGTGTGGGAGTGTCCAAATCCCACGAAACCTAGTTTGTTGGATTGTGGACTCGTAGAGGAAGACGTGGAATCCTTCCAATCGAAATTTGGACAGGTATGTATGCTGCAATTGCAGTTTTACTGGACCCCTTGTGTTCTTGAGCTGAAACTTGGGTTTTCCTTTGATCTTATGGATCCAAATCTCTTGGGAGCTGAAATTTCGAAGTGAAGATTGGTCATTCCTCATCCCTTGCTGGTTTGGAGGTTCTTTCCACCTGAATTGAGGATTTAGAGGTGAGTTATAGCTCAGATTTTGAGTAATTAGCTTAAGTGCTGAATTTTTGGACTTTTGATGAATTTTTTGGATTTTTGAATCCAGATTTTTGTGAGAAGCCTTGGAGAGGATTTTGATTATTCCATCACTGTATTTGAGAGGTTTGTGATCCTTTTCCATAGGCTAGATTCGTTGGAATTCCAGAATTCATGCTAGAAGTGTTATATACTTAGTTGCTGGAATTTCTGGATGTAGTGCAGGAGGGTCCAAAAGTGGGTCCGAATCAGTGCGAGGACTTTTTGGACATCGAGTCGATCTCCGTTTTGGCTGAAATTTGGAGGGTTTGTTCTTGAGTCCCTGCTGGTGAGTTGGTTTAAGTTTCACTGCATTTGAACTTCGAATTTGGATTTTATCGTATGTTGAATCCATGTTGGTCGTGCTGCCAGGCTGCAGTTCTGGGCTGATGTTCTGGGCGCCCAGAACTTGAGCAGGTGGGTCCGAATCTTGAGTTGGCAGTTTTGAGCTCGATTTCAGCCGGTGTTGTTTGGAGGCCTTCTACTCGACTCCTAGCCCTTGTTGGATAGCGTTTGAGGTGGGTTAATATTACCGAAATCGCCGGAGTTCCTCCTAAGTTGTAGAGAGTGCAGCATGTTGTTTTATTATCTGTTCGATCATGTTAGTAGCTCGAATTCATGAATTTGCATGTGTTTATATGAAATCTGAATTTAGAGCATAAATTGATAATTTATAGGAATGACTTTACGTGCTGAACTGGGATTTGACTTAGGAGAAAACTCGCGAACATACAATCGTCACTTTTCGAACTATTATCAGATTTAGCTCTAGGAGCCGTTTCTGTTCTTGTATCACCGCTGTTAGTGCGAGGTAGATACTTAGTTTGATGTAGGACGAGTTTACGCTCGTGCTGGGATGCCGAGCTTGTATTTACAGCAGGGTTAGGCTGTATGTATTACCGGGTGCCGTCGGGGATTGACGGTGGACCCAGATTCTTATTTTAGCTTCTGTTTGTGCTGAGGGCACGTGAGCTTGGAGTCTTTGACCCATTCGACCCCTTTCTATTTGATTATAGCCTGTCGGAGCCTGTTTGTGCTCGACAGAGATACGCGTATTAACTCGGTTGGGTAGCTCCCCCGAGTGCCGCTCCGGAGTGAGGCCTCTCTTGCGTTGATGTCGCTGCAGATTAGTTGGATCTGATACTTGGACTGGCTACCCTTTTTGGTAGTGTGCGGTGTGGCTAGGCAGTTAGCTGGATGAGCCTTTTTGGGCGGTTCCGTTAGATTGGGTCAGGGGTGACTATTCACTGTGGTGATGCTTACTTGAGAGTTGACTTTGATAGTGGTAGGGTAGTGGCATTACAGCTGTAGAGTTTATTCCAGCTTACTTGTTGTTTCTTTACCTACCAGCTATACTGTTAGTCTCGTAGACTTAGTGGGTGGACCGTTGAGGTCGGTAGTTGTAGTGTACCTAGTATTGGTATGCTCCCCCGGACTTTGGCCAAATTGGGCAAAGTGCGGATGAATCGATGTTGCGGCCGTTTGAGGGAGTTTAGAAGAACTCCGGATCAATTGGAGGTGAATTGGATGCTTGTTGGGAGTTATGGGAAACCATGAGCTTGGGAATAAAAAATGAAGGAAAATAAGGTCTATTGCAATGAGGGGCATAAGTATAAATATGTGAATTTTAGTGCTAAGTTATTTCCCTTCCTCCTCTTATGAGAATTGGCTTTGAGGGGCATAAGTGTAAATATGTAAACTTAGTGCTAAATTTAGTGCAAAGTGGTGAGGTGTACTCCAATGAGGGGCAAATTGGTAATTGCCATAACTTAGTGTTTAAGCAACTTCCTCTCATTCCCTCATCCACTTTCACCCCTCTCATGAGAAACACTCTTCCTCTCTCTAGAAATCCCTCTCCCTCATCTCTCTTTTTCCTCTCAAGAGATCTCTCCAAGAAGTGGAGAAAAGCTTGCTTGGAGTTGAAGCTTGTCTCTTGTGCACATCAAGCTTGGGAGAAAGCTTGGAAAAGGGTGAGTTTTCTTAGGGTTTAATATTAGGGTTTGGTTATGTGCTCTTGTTGTAGCTTCTTTAGAAACCCTAGAAGATCCTAACTTTGGATATTCATGTAACACCATGAAATAGTGATGTTCTTGAAGTTATGTCAAGCCTAGGGTTCCATTTGGGAATTTTTGTAGATATGATCATTTGTGTGAAATTGATCTTATATTTCCCTAATTGAAGGGTAAATCGACGCGTTGAAACACTCGGAACGAAGTTTCGTCGGTTCTACGGTAACCAATTGCAAGAAAACGCCATTTCGGCTTCGTTTGCCGCAGTCGAGAGAAATTGGTGCGGATAAATTGCGCAACTTGGCTTTCCCACTTCGCGGCTTCGACTCGAGGTGGGGGTGCTAACCGAAGTCGTCGAATTTCATTCTATGTCTAAGTGCCATTAGTTGGTCATGTAGCACTATTATAGCATCATGCATAGTAACTATGGTTGAGAATCATATGAGCTCTTATATAGTTGTTACATGTTCTAGAATAAGCAATGAAACCTATGTTGCATGACACAATGATGCATGTATGTAGCATGACACCAATATGTATATTGCATGTTGCCAAGATAGAGATATATTATTGCATGAGATAAAGATGGGCATATGCATGTTATGAGAATTCTAGATTTAAATGTGAACTAGATATGGACATATATGTACTTTGTGAAACACTAGAACTTGAACATAGTGGCATTAAGTTGTGTAAACTTTGGGCACTAAAGAGAATTGAGTTAATTGCATATATAGTTTGACATTGAGTATCAAGCTAGTGTTGAGTATACTAATTGGGATTTGGTGAGGTCTCTAGATGTTGTCCCACCGGTTGGTGGGAAGGTCCTCAAGTTGGAGGGCAGATCATACTCACATAGTCTGTTGTTGGCTTGTGGAGGTCGCGACTCCCAAGCCGTGAGCTCCGGAGTGTCACACGAACACGGGTGTGAAAGGCCTCGGGAGCCCTCCCCGGCAAACGGTCACGGTGGCTGGCTAGGAGTGAAAGACCTCTCCCCCACGTGACTTGGTGTGGTGAGTTGTGGCTCGGCCTACGGGCAAGCCGGTGTAATTGGGTCAAGGCATGAATTGTGGATTAAATAGGTGGCATTTTATAGATATTGCATCGATTGCATCGAGTAGAACCTTGACATGTTGATATTGGTAAAGGCATAGTAGATATTGTAGTAGCATGCTATACATTGTTGTTCCTTGTTACTTGTTTACTTCCTTATCAAATTGATCCCTTCTTGTCTCTATGCCTTCTTAGACCTAGTGGGAAAGTCGGTGTCGTCGGTGGCCGAACCCACTGGGAACTTTATCTAGTTCTCACACCCTGTTTTGCAGAGCTTCCCCCGAGTGCGTCGGCGTAGGACCGTGGCAAGGGCGTGGCGCCCTAGGTAGTGGACTTCCCGTGTATAGCTCTCACCATGTCCATGTTGTACATAGTTCATTTTGAGAAGAAAACTTGCAAAGATGTCGTTTTGGAAAGTGTGAATGTAAATATGTAAAATGATGCTAAATATGTAAATGAAATAATGTGAAGTAAATGAATGAATGTAAGGTGTAAATGTATAGTTGTTTTAGCTAAGTCTCTCTCTCTCGCTTGTGTTGATGCCCTCGCGCATATTGTTTATTTGTTGAAATTCCTGGGTAAAATTCATTGTACATGATGTTGCTTACGCCTTGGGCGGACAGAAAAAACTCTGTCCGTAGGGCGGTCTGTGTGCGTGCCCAAACCGACCAAATTGGCGGCCTCGGGGCGTGACAGATTGGGGTGGTATCAGAGCGAGGAGATGTTTAGGAGGACCTAGGAACCCTTAGGATGGTGACTGTCACGCCCCGGCACCGCCACTTTGGTCGGATTCGGGCGCGCCAACAGACCGCCGAACGGACAGAGTTTTCCCTGTACGTCCAAGGCGTTGCAATCAATACAATTCGCGAGGTTCCAAACAGGAACATAATTCATACACAGATTGCATAAGGAAGGTATCGAAAACATAAACAACTACGCTATTACAAGCATTCATTTGCATTCACATTACATATACATTTTTTTTTTGCCTTTTTCTTCCAAATACAATCAATTTGTTACATTTCGTTCATTCTTTTCTTTTCTATACCCCTAAGCTATGCTGACTCAGGGTACATCTATCTCTGGTCACAAGTGGTAGGGCGCTATCTATCGAGCTACGCCCTTTCCTCACACCTCCGCGCCGCTCACGTGTGGACCTAAAAAATAGTGGGATGAGAACTATATAAAATAGTTCCCAGTGGGTACGGCCACCCAAGGGAAGAGCTCGACCCACCAGGTCCAAAGGAGGCAACATAAGCAGGTTAGTCCAATATATATAAACATATATCATGTGCAAGTAATAAAATCATCCATGCTTATGCCTCAACTAAATGCAATATGAAATCCATGCAAGTAGATCTATCATTTCTACCTTCTATTTCACTATCCACTTTTATATGCAATTCTCTCCTAAGGTTTTACTTACCTTAGCCAAGTCAAACCCGACTCACTCTTGAGTCAATTATCCACAGCTTACCGCCTTACCTGACTTAGCCACCTGACGGCGAAGTCGTCGCACACGCCAACAATGGCTCAAGTCACTAGGTGGCGTAATCCTTTACCTGACTTAGCCACCTGACGGCGAAATCGTCGCACACGCCAACAATGGCTCAAGTCACTAGGTGGCGTAATCCTTTACCTGACTTAGCCACCTGGCGGCGAAATCGTCGCACACGCCAACAATGGCTCAAGTCACTGGGCGGCGAAATCGTCGCACACATCCAGCCTACGGCGGCGAAATCGTCGCACACGCCTGAGCTCTGATACCAAGATCACCAAGATCACTAGATGTGCACATCTCTCCATTTCCAAGTCAACCTTTTTAGGTTCATAGTCACATGTCCAAGTGGTCATCCTACCACTATGCTTTCCAACCTATGTTCAATAACACTAGGTTCCATGACATTTCATCTCAAGTGGTCTACCTACCACTATGTTATTCCACCTAGGTTTACCCACCCTAGGTTCATCACCTGATCCAACCTATGTTTAATAACACTAGGTTTAATACCATCACATTCCAACCTATGTTCAATGACACTAGGTTTATTGCCATCACATTCCAACCTATGTTCAATGACACTAGGTTCAATGTCCAATCATGTTATTCGTTATCCTAGTTGTCCACACCTAGGATTCATGACATCTAGCACTTGTATCCAACTTGTCGAGTTCTCTAATCTTCCTAGAGTTCATCGACCTATGTTCACATCCACACCTAGGCATACACACACATATATACATATACACTCATATATCACCATTTGCCTAGCGTTATACGTCCAATGGTAGATAATTTATCCTAAGTAGCATATAACCTATGCCTACTCATTTACCCAATTAGTCTACCATTACATGCATCAATAAGATAACATTAAACTTTACTCTTTGGCATGGAAGTGACCTAATCACTTCGGTAAGCACAACCCACCTTACGCTCTTCCGATTGCTTGTAGACACTTGCAATCGGGCTCTTTTCCTCGGCTTCAAGCTTGATCATCAAGCTCCTAGCCCTAACACACATAGGATTCGTTAATCCGAGTCGAACTCAAAACAATTTCGTTTCTTGCAGTTCGACGAAATTGAGTTGTCCCGCGTGTTTCGCTAACCTCTAATTAGGGTTCTACGGGTTTAAACCATTCTTTAAACCCTCGAAATCCAAAACCCTCTTTTACACAAGGGTTTTCCGATTTCTTCAAGAAGACTTCGCAATTTGCGGCGAATCCTTGATTAAACTAGCATAGAATCCTCTAGGGAACTCAAGAACCTCAATTTTGAAGGATTTAGCAAAATCCTAAACCCTAAACCTCAAAATCTCACCTTGGGTCGCAAGCTCATCAAGCCTCAAAGCGCGCACGAGCACGATTCACCATCCTCTACGCATTCCTGAGATCAATCTCCACCAAATCCCAAGTTTTTTTGGGAGAGATCAAGAGAGGGGAAGAGAGGAGATTGTGAGGAGAGGGAGAGCTTCTCTCTCTCTCTTACCATGCGTGTGTGTGTGTGTGTTCAGCTGAGGGAGAAGAGGAAATAGGTGGCCAAATTCGTAGGAACCCCCTGCACCTATTGGAAATTATAGTTTCAGTTCAGTTCAGAATCTGATACTTTTTGCCGGAGTCCTTCTGAATGTTCGTTTGCGCTCAAATTTGACAGTCATGCTCGGTTTAAGTTAATCAGAAGAACTGATCATCACTACTCAGTTTCGGACCATTTTTTGGTCACCGAAAGCTCTACCGACTAAAATCTCTAGCAGATTGCTGTTATATTTTATCTTCACTTTTCGGGTGTCGGAATGACATGAAACTTTTCATCTAGCATCAGAAAAATAATTCTGACATATCCTCAAATTTTCATAATTTTTTGACACTGTAAATTTTCTGCAAAATCAGCTCTGTTTCTTACAGAAAATTCTAAATCTCCTGTTTTCGTTCCAATTTCAGCACAAGTTACTTACGACTTATATTTTACTTCTCTAAGTCCAATAAAAATAGTATCTCACACTATTTTTATTTTCACTTACTTTTATATTAAAAATTCGGTACACTACAGTGACCATAAGGACTTAGACACGTGAGAGACGGTGATCTATGTTTTGTGGCGGAAGTGAAGTCGATTGGGTCTAGTTGTTAGTATGTCTCTAATAGTTGCTAGAGACGGATTCAAGGTGTTATTTATTCTCAACTCGAGGAGGTTATGTTGGCGGCCGACAACATAACACCTAGGGAGGAGAATGAGTACCCTTGTGTGCTTTCGCCTAATTTCGTTTTGTTTTCTTACGTTCTCGAATCGCGTGGTTTTGTGGGTTTAAAAGATTAACCCAAGCGTTGTGTTTCAGGTCCCCGAGGAAAACGCTTTGAAAAGATGTCGACTCCGGTACCGCCTTCTGAGGTGCCCGAGCGGTCCGACTCCAGTGAGGTCATGGAGTTGCAGGACCAGGTAGCGGCGTTAATCGGGGTGGTGCAGAGGTAGGCCGAGGCCACTCAACTGCAGGCTGAAGCTTCGCAGCGACAGGAGGAGAAAATAAAGAAGCTTCAGGAGTTGGTGTCGCAACAGGCGGCGGCAGCGGCACAAGCTAATCGTGAACCGCCCGCGCCTCCGACACATGCGCCGAATGCCACTGAGGGAGTGGACGCACCTGTCGTGCCAGTGGCGGCGCGCCATGGCCCGATGAGTGCTCCTCCGGCAGCTTCTGGCTCCTCGGTCTCCGATGTGGACACGGAAAGAGAGCGAGCGCTTGCGGCTCTGACGACTTTTAAGAAGTTCAATCCGCCAACGTTCGACGGTGAAATGATGGATCCATGGGTGGTGGAGTCTTGGATTGCTTCGATGGAGACCCTGTTCGAGGACATCTATACCCTCGAACAGGATAAGGTGCATTTGGCCGTTCATTGCTTCGAGAAGTCGGCTCGAGTGTGGTGGCGGGGAGAAAAGAAAAATCGATCCCCGGATCTTCCTCCGGTCACTTGGGATGAGTTTCGGGGTCTTGTTTTCGCCGCCTACTTCCCTGACAGTGTGAAGCGGAAGATGAAGGAGGATTTCCGCAAGTTGAAGCAAGGAAATCGCTCCGTGAGGGAGTACGAGCGGGAGTTCTTGCACATAGTGAATTGTATCCCGTATGTTGTGCGGGATGACAAGGATAAGGCGGAGTGCTTCGAGCGAGGACTTCGGCCCGAGATCTTTCGAGTGGTACACTCTTTCAAGCTCCAAACATTTGCCGAGGTATTGGACCGTGCCCTATGGGTTGAGCAGGGCAATGTGATCGCGCGGGAGGAGCGCGAGCCGTTTGAGACGGAGAAAGGAAGGAAGCGACCTTCGGGTGATGCTGGGGGGCAGTCAAGCTCTAAGAGGCCCCCTAGGTACCGCGGACTCAAGGAAGGAATCGTCGACCTCTCCGTTGTATCATTTGTGGTGGAAGTCATTTGCCCCGGGAGTGTGGGCAGCAGCAGGGGAGATGCTTTCGGTGCGGGCAAGCGGGGCACATGTGGCGTGATTGCCCACGAGGTGGATCTCCGGCCCCGTCATCTGCTTCAGTTCCATCTGCTCCTAGGCAGTTTGTGGGAGCTCCATCTGCTATGTCATCTGGGCGAACTCCGATGCCACGTCCACTAGAGGATCTCGATCGGCGCCCAGTGGCCGGGTGTTTGCGGCTCAGGTGGAGGAACCTGCCGTCGTCGACGGCGTGGTGGCAAGTATTGTGCTAGTGCATGGAATTCGATGTCGTGCTTTATTTGACACGGGTGCTTCGCATTCATTCATAAGTAGGACGTTTGCAATTACACATGGCATCAATATGGTAGAAAATGTGCGGGCTAGTTGGGTTCAAGTCCCGGATCACACATTTTGCGTCACGGATATGTGTGTGGCCTGTCCTGTGCGGATAGGTGATTGGATCATGCCGGCGGACTTATTAGTGTTGCGGCTATTGGAAGGGTTCGATCTTGTGCTAGGCATGGATTGGCTCTCAAAGTACTACGCAACCATCGATTGTGAAAGCAAGGTGGTGACATTTCGGGAGCCTGGGCAAGAGGAGCTCGTCTACCAAGGGTGTAGGAGCTCGCTCTTTGCTATGACGGTGACCACGTCGCGTGCTAGAAAATTGATTAACGCCGGTTGTGTGGCGTATTTAGCGATGGTGGTGGAGAGTCATAGAGAGGTTCTGGTGCTCGAGGACATCCCTGTGGTCCGAGAGTTTCTAGATGTGTTTCCTGCGGAGTTGCCGGGAATGCCGCCAGACCGGGAAATCGAATTTGTGATAGAATTGGTTCCCGGGACTGCGTCAATCTCGAAGGCTCCGTATCGAATGGCACCGGCCGAGTTGAAAGAGTTGAAGGCTCAATTGCAAGATCTTCTTGATAAGGGTTTCATCAAGCCGAGCGTATCGCCTTGGGGAGCCCCGGTGCTATTTGTGAAGAAGAAGGACGGCTCGCTTCGACTTTGTGTAGATTATCGCGAGGTGAACAAGGTCACCATTAAGAACAAGTACCCGTTACCTCGTATAGATGATTTGTTTGATCAATTACAAGGGTCTCGAGTGTATTCTAAGATCGATCTTCAGTCGGGGTATCACCAATTGAAGATAAAAAAGGAGGACGTGCACAAGACAGCGTTTCACACGCGTTATGGCCATTATGAATTCACGGTTATGCCATTTGGGCTCACAAATGCCCCGGCAGCATTCATGGATTTAATGAACCGTGTCTTTAAATCCTATCTTGACCGATTTGTCGTGGTGTTTATAGACGACATCTTGGTCTATTCCCGTAGCGATGAAGAGCATGAAGAACACTTGAGGATTGTGCTCCAAGTCCTTCGAGAGGAGAAACTCTATGCGAAGCTGAAGAAATGTGATTTTTGGTTTCGGGAAGTCACCTTCTTGGGTCATGTTATATCGGAGAGTGGCATATCCGTCGACCCGGGAAAAGTTGAGGCAATTAAGAATTGGCCTCGCCCGACAAGTGTTGCGGAGATACGGAGTTTCCTTGGCCTTGCGGGCTACTACCGGCGGTTTGTGGAGGGGTTCGCAAAAATAACCATTCCACTAACACGCCTCACCCACAAGGGAGCCAAGTTCACTTGGAGCAGCGAGTGCGAGAAAAGCTTCGCGGAGTTGAAAGAAAGGTTAACTACGGCTCCGATTCTCGCCCTACCAGTTTCGGGGGAGAATTTTGTGGTGTATAGTGATTCATCACAGAATGGTCTGGGGTGTGTTTTGATGCAAGGCGGGAAAGTCATTGCTTATGCTTCTCGTCAACTCAAGAGCTACGAGAAGAACTATCCCACCCACGACCTTGAGCTTGCGGCGGTGGTCTTCGCCCTGAAGCTGTGGAGGCATTATCTTTATGGCGAGCATTGCGAGATCTACACGGATCATAAAAGCCTCAAGTATCTGTTCACGCAGAAGGAGTTAAACCTGAGGCAGCGCAGATGGTTAGAATTGCTAAAAGATTATGATGTGACCATTTTGTACCACCCGGGAAAAGCCAACGTGGTGGCGGATGCGCTGAGTAGAAAGTCGGTGGTGAATCTCGCAATGATGATTACGAGCCAACCGTCGTTGCTTGAAGAGATGCGGCGACTTGATTTGGAGGTTGTAGCCCCGGACGCCCCTACTGTACTTACTACACTTGTTGTCCAACCGACCTTGTTGGAGAAAATCAAAGATCGACAGTCTTTGGACTCGGATCTCCAAAAGGTGCGGCATGACGTTGAGGGTGGGCATGCCGGTGACTTTAGTATTGGTGCCGATGGCGCACTTCGGCTTCGAAATCGGTTGTGTGTGCCGAGTGATGAGGATGTTCGGGGAGAGATTCTACGTGAAGCTCATCAATCCCCTTATAGCATTCATCCGAGTGGCACTAAGATGTACAAGGACCTCAAAATGCATTATTGGTGGCCCGGGATGAAGAAGGATATTGGACGCCATGTTGCACAATGTCTTGTGTGCCAACAAGTCAAAGCGGAACACCGACTTCCGGCGGGGACACTTCAAAGTTTACCGATACCCGTTTGGAAGTGGGAGAATGTGGCGATGGACTTCGTCGTGGGGTTGCCCCGTTCACAAGGGGGTCACGACGCCATTTGGGTGGTGGTGGATCGTTTAACGAAGTCGGCTCACTTTTTACCTATCCACACCACTTGGTCGGAGGATAAGCTAGCACAAGTGTATCTCGACGAGATCGTGCGGCTACACGGTGTTCCGGTGTCTATTGTATCGGATCGGGACCCGCGGTTTGCGTCTCACTTTTGGAAGAGCTTGCATGATGCTCTTGGTATGCGGCTCGACTTTAGCACCGCATTTCATCCTCAAAGTGATGGGCAATCGGAGAGGACAATTCAAATCCTCGAGGATATGCTTCGAGCTTGTGTGCTTGATTACAAGGGGGGATGGCATCTTTACTTACCGATGGCCGAATTCGCATACAACAATAGCTATCAGGCAAGTATTGAGATGGCACCGTTTGAAGCTCTCTACGGAAGAAAGTGCCGATCTCCTATACATTGGAGTGAAGTCGGCGAGCGGGTCACATTAGGCCCGGATGTGTTATAAGAGGCTGAGGTGAAGGTCCGTCTTGCTCGCCAAAGATTGTTGACGGCGCAAGCACGACAAAAGAGTTATGCAGATAGGCGCCGCCGAGAGCTTGAGTTTGCGGTGGGGGACCGCGTCTTCTTGAAGGTGTCTCCCATGCATGGAGTAAAGAGATTTGGGGTCCGGAGAAAGTTAAGCCCCCGATACATTGGGTCGTACAAGATTCTTGCACGAGTTGGAGATGTGGCCTATCGACTTGCATTGCCGCCAAAGCTTGCGGGAGTTCATGACGTGTTTCACGTATCTACACTCCGCAAGTATATTCATGATCCGACACACGTCCTTCATTATGAGCCATTGGAGCTTCGGGAGGACATGACGTATGAGGAGTTCCCATTTCGCATCCTCGCCCACGAAGTGAAGAAATTACGGAATCGCATCATTCCGTATGTGAAAGTGGAATGGACCAATCACGACGAACGTGAGGCTACGTGGGAACTTGAGGATGTGATGCGGGAGCATTACCCACACCTTTTTGCCAAAAAAGACTAAGGTATGGTTCTAAGTTTCGCGGACGAAACTATTTTATGGGGGGGAGAATGTAGTGTACCTAGTATTGGTGCGCTCCCCTGGACTTTGGCCAAATTGGGCAAAGTGCGGATGAATCGATGTTGCGGCCGTTTGAGGGAGTTTAGAAGAACTCCGGATCAATTGGAGGTGAATTGGATGCTTGTTGGGAGTTATGGGAAACCATGAGCTTGGGAATAAAAAATGAAGGAAAATAAGGTCTATTGCAATGAGGGGCATAAGTATAAATATGTGAATTTTAGTGCTAAGTTATTTCCCTTCCTCCTCTTATGAGAATTGGCTTTGAGGGGCATAAGTGTAAATATGTAAACTTAGTGCTAAATTTAGTGCAAAGTGGTGAGGTGCACTCCAATGAGGGGCAAATTGGTAATTGCCATAACTTAGTGTTTAAGCAACTTCCTCTCATTCCCTCATCCACTTTCACCCCTCTCATGAGAAACACTCTTCCTCTCTCTAGAAATCCCTCTCCCTCATCTCTCTTTTTCCTCTCAAGAGATCTCTCCAAGAAGTGGAGAAAAGCTTGCTTGGAGTTGAAGCTTGTCTCTTGTGCACATCAAGCTTGGGAGAAAGCTTGGAAAAGGGTGAGTTTTCTTTAGGGTTTAATATTAGGGTTTGGTTATGTGCTCTTGTTGTAGCTTCTTTAGAAACCCTAGAGGATCCTAACTTTGGATATTCATGTAACACCATGAAATAGTGATGTTCTTGAAGTTATGTCAAGCCTAGGGTTCCATTTGGGAATTTTTGTAGATATGATCATTTGTGTGAAATTAATCTTATATTTCCCTAATTGAAGGGTAAATCGACGCGTTGAAACACTCGAAACGAAGTTTCGTCGGTTTTACGGTAACCAATTGCAAGAAAACGCCATTTCGGCTTCGTTTGCTGCAGTCGAGAGAAATTGGTGCGGATAAATTGCGCAACTTGGCTTTCCCACTTCGCGGCTTCGACTCGAGGTGGGGGGTGCTAACCGAAGTCGTCGAATTTCATTCTATGTCTAAGTGCCATTAGTGGTCATGTAGCACTATTATAGCATCATGCATAGTAACTATGGTTGAGAATCATATGAGCTCTTATATAGTTGTTACATGCTCTAGAATAAGCAATGAAACCTATGTTGCATGACACAATGATGCATGTATGTAGCATGACACCAATATGTATATTGCATGTTGCCAAGATAGAGATATATTATTGCATGAGATAAAGATGGGCATATGCATGTTATGAGAATTCTAGATTTAAATGTGAACTAGATATGGACATATATGTACTTTGTGAAACACTAGAACTTGAACATAGTGGCATTAAGTTGTGTAAACTTTGGGCACTAAAGAGAATTGAGTTAATTGCATATATAGTTTGACATTGAGTATCAAGCTAGTGTTGAGTATACTAATTGGGATTTGGTGAGGTCTCTAGATGTTGTCCTACCGGTTGGTGGGAAGGTCCTCAAGTTGGAGGGCAGATCATACTCACATAGTCTGTTGTTGGCTTGTGGAGGTCGCGACTCCCAAGCCGTGAGCTCCGAAGTGTCACGCGAACACGGGTGTGAAGGGCCCCAGGAGCCCTCCCCGGCAGACGGTCACGGTGGCTGGCTAGGAGTGAAAGACCTCTCCCCTACGTGACTTGGTGTGGTGAGTTGTGGCTCGGCCTACGGGCAAGCCGGTGTAATTGGGTCAAGGCATGAATTGTGGATTAAATAGGTGGCATTTCATAGATATTGCATCGGTTGCATCGAGTAGAACCTTGACATGTTGATATTGGTAAAGGCATAGTAGATATTATAGTAGCATGCTATACATTGTTGTTCCTTGTTACTTGTTTACTTCCTTATCATATTGATCCCTTCTTGTCTCTATGCCTTCTTAGACCTAGTGGGAAAGTTGGTGTCGTCGGTGGCCGAACCCACTGGGAACTTTATCTAGTTCTCACACCCTATTTTGCAGAGCTTCCCTCGAGTGCGTCGGCGCAGGACCGTGGCAAGGGCGTGTCGCCCTAGGTAGTGGACTTCCCGTGTATAGCTCTCACCATGTCCATGTTGTACATAGTTCATTTTGAGAAGAAAACTTGCAAATATGTCGTTTTGGAAAGTGTGAATGTAAATATGTAAAATGATGCTAAATATGTAAATGAAATAATGTGAAGTAAATGAATGAATGTAAGGTGTAAATGTATAGTTGTTTTAGCTAAGTCTCTCTCTCTCTCGCTTGTGTTGATGCCCTCGCGCATATTGTTTATTTGTTGAAATTCCTGGGTGAAATTCATTGTACATGATGTTGCTTACGCGTTGGGCGGACAGGGAAAACTCTATCCGTTCGGCGGTCTGTGTGCGTGCCCGAACCGACCAAATTGGCGGCCTCGGGGCGTGACAGTAGTGGTACCCACTGAGGACTACTTCTTTTGATAGTAGTTCTCACACCCATTGTTGCCACCTTTTTCTTGCAGAGCCTTCGTCTGTTACGGCTGCTGCTCTTGTCCCGGCGGATCGAGGTAAGGGAGTCGCGAGCTAGATCCCTACCTGTCCCTGTTGTTCCTAGAGGAGGACCTTACTGGAGATAGTTTCTTTTTGAGTTGTGCCATGTACATATAGTGTGGACTTGTTCCTATCTTTGGTTTTGGAGGAACTATTGTATTTTGGATTCTATATGTACAGGTGGCTTTTGTTCTATTGTATGTTCTTTTTCGCTCTATATCTCTTGTAGTTGCTTGTATGCTTTGTTTACAGGTTAGCTATCGCTTCGTATACATAAAAAATTCTATGTATACGGCGGATCTGTTGGCGAGCCCGGGAAAACGAGTAATCCGGGAAGTGACAGATTAAGTTGGTATCAGAGCTTAGGAATAGGTCGTTGGGACTTAGTAAACCCTAGGCTTTGGCAGACCCTAGGAATGCAAGACGTGAGAGACGTGACTTGCCGCGAAAGTCATCGATTTGATTGTTGAACTCATCCTTAAGTGGAGGGAGTGATCGAAGGCGTGTGTCCTTTCCTGTCGCGAACTTGCGTTGGCTGCAGACGATGTCAAGCAGCGAGGGAAAAGAGGCGACCTTCTAGACTTTCGCTTGATTGGGTCCTGAGTCGTTTGTGTTTGGTGACTGATCTGTGTGTTGTGCAGGTGGTCATGACGCCTCCCCGACACCGAGGTCGACCCCCGACGCGGGCTACCCCCGTGCCTTCTGAGGTGCCAGAGCAGGCGAGACCTAGTGCACCCCCTGATTTGAGTGAGCAGTTGACTGCGCTAGCCGAGTCAGCTAGGCAGCAGGGTGCACTATTGCGGAGGATGTGTGATACCTTTACTCATCCATCGAGTGCAGCACCTAGAGCGACGGAGTCGCAGGAGCCACCTTCTTCGGCTCTAGTGGATGTTCCAGCTGCAGCCGCACCCCCATCAGCGGCAGTTCCGGCCGCACTGGTTGGCGATACTTCACGGTCAGGTGGACAGATGTCGGAGGCTGAGCAGGAGCGGATGACTGAGAGACTGGCTCGTTTTTGTCGGTTTGATCCACCTCGTTTTGATGGTAGCCACACCGAGCCATGGGTAGTGGAGGCCTGGGTAGGCGAGATGGAGAAGCTATTTGAGGATCTCTTCGTACCAGAGCGGGAGCAGGTTCACTTGGCGGTTCACTGTTTGACGGGTGATGCACGTATCTGGTGGAGGAGGACGAGACAGAGCAGGTCGCTGGATGCGCTGCGGTTGGGTTGGGACGAGTTCTGCGGGATGCTGTACGGGTCCTATTTCCCAAACAGCGTGAAGCAGAAACTCGAGGAGGATCTGAAGAATTTACTTCAGGGAGACCGCACAGTGCAGGAGTATACTCGAGAGTTTACCAGACTCCTGAACTGTGTCCCATTTGCAGCGCGGGATGAGGCTCACAAGGTTTACTTGTTCGAGTGAGGATTGAGACAGGAGATCTTTGTTCTAGTGCAGGCGCAGAGGTTGCAGACCTTGGATGCGTCGATCGAGCAGGCGTTATGGGTTGAGCGAGGAGCCTTGACGGCGTGTGAGCGGGCGGTCACACTAAGTCAGGGTTTGGATAGGAAGCGCCCGGCTCCAGATGACGGAGGACAGACCAGCGGCAGACGTCCGCCGAGACCTCCACGATCACGTTCGCAGGGTCGTGGGTTTTCGGGGCGACAGAGGTCTGGTGGATCCCGTCAGCAGGGACGGCAGCAGAGGGGAGCACCGAGATGTGTCATCTGCGGAGGACCACATTGGCCTAGGCAGTGCGAGCAGCGAGAGGGCCGGTGTTTTGGGTGTGGTCAGTCCGGACATCTGCGGGCAGCTTGTCCCCGAGTAGCGTCGCCTGTACCATCGATCGCATCGGCACCCCCAGTTTATCAGCAGGCCTATGGAGCTCCACCGACTCATAGCCAGACAGATCGGGCTTCTGTACCACGCCCGAGTGAGCGGCGACAGCAGGCGCAGAGCGGCAGAGTCTTTGCGGCCCAGCTTGAGGACTCCACGGCAGCAGATCATGTGGTGGCAGGTATCATTTTAATTTCTGGCATTAGAGCTCATGCATTATTTGATACCGGCGCATCACATTCTTTTATTAGTCGAGCATTCGCATCATTGCATGGGCTAGTGATAGGGCCGTTATCTTGTGCACGAGAGGTGCAGATTCCCGAGCACGTTTTGCTTGTGGAGGAGTGTTGTCGAGCTTGCCCAGTGCCGCTTGGACCTTGGGTGATGCCCACAGACCTGTTGGTCTTGGGGCGATTGTAGGATTTTGATGTGGTGCTCGGCATGGATTGGCTGGCGCGCTACTTTGCGACGATCGACTGCGGCGAAAGGACCGTGACGTTTCGCGAGCCCGGCCAGGAGGAGTACGTGTATAGAGGCTGCAGGAGCACTTTGTTCGCGACGTGGATTTCTTCGGCACGAGCGAGACAGATGATGAGTCGAGGATGTGCTGCCTTTCTGGCGACTGTTGTAGAGGTACCTACGGTGGCACCGGAGCTCGAGGACATCTCTGTAGTCCGCGAGTTCCCGGACGTGTTTTCCCCTGAGTTGACTGCGATGCCACCAGACAGGGAGGTCGAGTTTGTGACTTACGTAGTCCCAGGAACTGCGCCAATCTCAAAGACACCCTACTGAATAGTACCGGCTGAGCTGAGAGAGCTTAAGGCGCAGCTTCAGGATTTGATGGATAAGGGGTTTGTGAGACCCAGTATATCGCCTTGGGGAGCGCCGGTGTTATTCGTGAAGAAGAAGGATGGTTCACTTAGACTTTGTGTGGATTATCGAGAGTTGAATAAAGTGACCATCAAGAACAGGTATCCTTTTCGCGCATTGATGATCTGTTTGATCAGCTGCAAGGATCTTGTGTCTTCTCGAAGATTGATTTGCAGTCCGGTTATCACCAATTGAAGGTGAAGGCCGAGGATATTCCCAAGACGGCTTTTAGGACCCGGTACGGGCATTATGAGTTTACGGTAATACCGTTTGGATTGACTAATGCCCCTGCCACGTTTATGGATTTGTTGAATCGAGTGTTTAAGCCGTTCTTGGACCGGTTTGTGGTGGTGTTTATCGATGATATCCTGATCTACTCTCGGAGTGATGCTGAGCATGAGGAGCACTTGAGGATAGTGTTGCAACTTCTGAGGGAGAAGAAGTTGTATGCCAAGTTGAAGAAGTGCGAGTTCTGGCTTCGAGAGGTAGCTTTCTTGGGCCATGTGATTTCAGCCACTGGAGTGGCGGTGGACCCGCATGTTGGTGCTAAAAAAAAAAAATTTTTTAAAAAAAGAATAAAAAGGGGAAAGATTATGGTTGGCCCAATATTTGGGCTTATTTTCTTGGGTTCTATATATTTTTAATTCTAATAGGCCTCATATGAGCCCAGGCATAATTTGGGCCCAATAGATTTAGGCCCTCTTAATAGGCCCTATTTATGAACATAAGCTTGTGGGCCTCATGAAAGTCTATTGAAATTTTGAGCCTATTTAATAATTCGGGCCTCATTTCAGTCCAATGAATATTATTATTTATGCCCAACAGGCTCTATCAAAGTGGGCCCAATCTCAGCCCACCCTATTTGATGACAGCCCACATTCGGAAATTCAAGTGAATTTTTAAAATCCCCAATCTCATACAAAATTTGATTTCGAATTTTAAATTCCCAACCGACAAGAAAATATTTCTCATCTCATACATATCCTTTTCCATTCAAAATTCGATTTCGAATTTTGAACCCCAACCAACTCCCAAAATATCTCATTCCCCAACCAATCACATCCACATCCCAAGATTCGATTTTTGAATTTCAAAAGTTAAAATTTTGAATTTTTAAACCCCCAACCAACTAGAAAATATCTTTCCTTCCAACAACCCGATTCAAAATTCAATTTTGAATCCCCAACCAACTCCTCAAAATATCTCTCGCCTAACCCCACGAATCGCTCCAATCCCAAAATATCTCATACCCTCAACGGTTTCTCAGACCATTCCCATTATAAATAGAGGATAAGAAAATAAGACAAAAAAAAAGAGTACGATACCACCATAACTATACGCCATTCTACGTACAAAAAAGGAGAGATTTTTCTACCGTACCGTTCCATCCTATCCCTTATCCAAATTTTCCCCCGATCTAATCACAGGTAAAATAAATAAATAAATAAAAAAACTCCCTCTCCCCTTAGCCGTACGGCTATGAGGGGGAGAGGGAGATCTCCTCTCTCTCTTCGCTCTAAATAAAAAAAAAAAAAAATCTCTTTCTTCTTTTCTTTTTTTCTTCTTTATTATTTATTTGGGCCCCGCACTTGTCACGCCGCTATCGCCATCCGACGACGTCACCGCCAAATCTCATCTAGACGTCTTCGATGGGAGAGGGGAGGAGGATCGATGATCCTCCGTTTCTTCGGACCTCTCTATACCCCATTCGAAGCCGTTAATTAACGGGACGGGTGGTTCACATGTCACATTGCCGCAATCGTCATCTACACTGCAGTTTGACATTTTTCGAAGGGAGAGGGGAGGGGAACCAACGGCTCCCCGTTTCTTCGGACCCTTCAACTCCTTTGGAGAGTGTCAAATCGAGCCTGCTAAAAATATTACAAAATTGCATAGAGCCGTCTCGGATGATTTCTTCGGACATCCGAGCTCCGGTTTCTTTGTTTCGATCCAAACCGGCTTGTATGATCCAAAATTAAAATTGCAAATAAAGTTCAAAAGGGAAATCAAATCGCAATTTTAAAAAGGGAATTTCTTCGGACCCCAAAATTAAAATTGCAAATAAAGTTCAAAAGGGGATTTCTTCGGACCCCAAATCAAATCGCAATTTTAAAAAGGGGATTTCTTCGGACCCCAAAATTAAAATTGCAAATAAAGTTCAAAAGGGGATTTCTTCGGACCCCAAATCAAATCGCAATTTTAAAAAGGGGATTTCTTCGGACCCCAAAATTAAAATTGCAAATAAAGTTCAAAAGGGGATTTCTTCGGACCCCAAATCAAATCGCAATTTTAAAAAAGGGGATTTTTTCGGACCCCAAAATAAAATTGCAAATAAAGTTTAAAAGGGGATTTCTTCGGACCCCAAATCAAATCGCAATTTTAAAAAAGGGGATTTCTTCGGACCCCAAAATAAAATTGCAAATAAAGTTCAAAAGGGGATTTCTTCGGACCCCAAATCAAATCGCAATTTTAAAAAGGGGATTTCTTCGGACCCAAAAAAAAAAAAAATTAAATTGCAAATAAAGTTCAAAAGGGGATTTCTTCGGACCCCAAAATCAAATTGCAATTAAATCGAAAATGGGATTTCTTCGGACCCCAAAATCAAAATCGCAATTTAAAAGAAAAAAGGGATTTCTTCGGACCCTTAACTCAAATTGCAAAAAAGAGGCTTTCTTCGGACCTCAAATTCAAATAAAAATAAATTCAAAGGAATATGCAAAATGGCCGCAAATAAATTAAATTTAATGTTGACCCAGAATTCCGGCCCAGTCAACATTATGAGCTCCAATTCAAGCCCAGTCAACATACAGGCCCAGTCAATATTCGTGTTCTAATCCTGGCCCAGTCAACATTTCGGGTTCCAATTCAGACCCAGTCAATAAGCAGGCCCAGAATGGCTCAGCTTAATTACGGGCTCCAATTCAGGCCCAATCGAGAAGTAACAACCCAAATCCATTCTAACCCAATATGATAATCCAAACTCATTCTAGCTCCATATAATCCAAACCCAACCAAGTCCACATAAAATCTAAACCCATTCTAGCTCCAAATGAAAATCCAAACCCAAGCCTAAACCCAATCAAACCCTCTCATGAAAATCCAAATAAAATGCAAACCCAAACCCAAACCTATTCTAGCCCAAAATGAAAACCCAAACCTAAACCCAATCAAACTATAAAATCCAAACCAAACCCAATTATTCCACAATGAAAATCCAAACCCATCTAAATCCAAACTCATTCTAGCCCACAATAAAAATTCAACCTACATCTAGTCCACAATAAAAGTCTAACCCAATCTAACCCAACCAAATCTAGTCCACAAATAAAACCCAGCCCATAAAACCACTAAGGCCCAAAGAGCATCAAACCCAATCATGAACCAATTCCATACCCAAATCCCATGGATCATAAACCAAAATTTATGGATCATGAACCAAATCCCATACCCAAACCTCATGAGCCATGAACCAAATTTCATGAATCATGAACCAATTCCATACCCAAATCTCATGGACCATGAACCAAATTCCATGGATCATGAACCAAATCTCATACTCAAATCTCATGAGCCATGAATAAAATCCCCTACACCAAACCTCATACACCAAGTTCATGAATCATACATCAAATCTTATGCCCAAGTTTATGAACCAAATCTCATGAACCATACACCAAATTCCATATCATACACCAATTCTTATGAACTATGCCAAATCCCATACACCAAGTTCATGAACCAAATCTCATGAACTTAATCTCATAAATCATATACCAAATTCCATACACCAAGTTCATGAACCAAATCTCATGAACCAAATCTCATGAACCAAATTCCATACACCAAGTTCATGAACCAAATCTCATGAACCATAAACCATATACCAAATCCCATACACCAAGTTCATGAACCAAATCTCAAAAATCATACGCCAAATTCCATGAGCCATACACCAAATGTCATTAACCATACACCAAGTTCATGAAGTAAACCTCATGGACCATATATCAAACCTCATGAGCCATACACCAAATCTCATGAACCATGAACCATAAACCAAGCCATACCCAAATCTCATGAACCATGCACTAAGTTCATGAATCAAATCCAACTCTTATGAGCCATACCAAGTTCATATGATGTCCTCTACCATGGGCCAAGTTCATAAACTGAACCCGACCTCATCATGAATCTCGATCTTTTGCTCTTGCTCATATACCTAGAGTGAAAATCAAATTCAAAATCGACTAACCCTAACACATATACTTAGGGTAGTCAACCTCTTGCTCTAGTGCGCATATACCTAGAGTGGAAGTCAAATCAAACCCGACTAGTCCTAACACATATACTTAAGGTCTAGTCACCCTTTCGCTCTAGCATATCTAACTAGAGTGAAACCCATATCCAATCGAGCTCTAATACATATACTTAGAGTTCATTGAAATCAAATTCGACAAACCCTAACGCAATACCTTAGGGCTTAGTCAGATCCTCACTCTAGCACATATAACTAGAGTGAAAAGTATATTAAATCCGGTTAATCCTGATACATATACTCAGGAATTAGCCACTTTCTACCCTCGGGTAACATCAAATCCGGCCTATCTTAATACATATACTTAGGGTTTGGTCACATCTTCACCTTGGGACATACAACGAAGGCGAAATCAAATATAATTGGACTCTAAAACATATACTTAGAGCCAATTGGACTCTAATACATATACTTAGAGTTTGATATCGATTAGGTCTTAATACATATACTTAGGACCTAGTCAATTCTAACCCCGACTGAATCCTAACACGTATATTTAGGATTCGATCAATCATCGAAGGTCTCTTAATCGAAGGTGCCCCAATCTCCAGGGGGTAATTAACAGTAGATGCTTGCGTCTATTGGAAGCCATGGATCCGCAATACCTGATACACACATACATATAAATACAAATCTGAATCATGAATACTACCCCACGGGAAATCCATCGAACCGTGCGAGGTGCGTCATTCGTGGTGGCAGACAAAATGGCACGCCCGGTGGGACCTGGCTTCTCCTTCCATCTTCGAGACCTTTATAAAAAAAAAAAAGTGAAATGAGTCCTAACTTCTATCTTTTTGCACAGAAAATGGCACCAACATCAAAGAACATTGTCACTACACCAACCAATTCAATGATATTGGAAGCGGGTTCGAGAGTCTGCTTGCCCACCTCCGTTCTGACATTCGGAGCTAAAGGTGCCTTAATTCAATTCGGGACCATTCCAAAGGTCTCCGAGCTACAGTTATGGCTCAAACTTCTTCTGTTGCTGGGGGCATGATCACCCCTACTGATGTCATGGCTCAAACTGCCAATGCTGCAGGGTGCATGATCATTCATGCCGCCCCTTCTCAGGATTTATGCAATGTTGTCATCCCTCGCCTGCCATCTCGAGGAAGACGACCCAATGTGCTCATCCCCAACCCTTCTCGCAGACCCGCAGGTGAACTACCCACCTATCTCTCTGCATCCAAAAGGATGGTGTCCGAAGGAAGGCTCATATTTCCAATGGACCGAACGCAAAAAGCGTCGGTATTCGATAGGCTAGCACCTTCTAATAACGCGACGATTACTTTTTCTTCGACCATAACATCTTTTAAGAGGAATAGTCGCTGCCAACTCTACGAAGGAAAGGTTACTGGGGGCAAGGACAATAGCGTCCAAAACTGAGCAAACATAGCCGACAAAAATGAGACTGACATGTACAGTGGGGGCATACTCCCTAGACCATGTAATTGAAAGACATATCGTCTCTCAATTGGTCTAAAAAAAAAAAAAAAAAAAAAAAAAAAAAGAAAAGTTAAAAAAAAAAAAAGAAAAGTTAAAAAAAAAAAAAAAAAAAGAAAAAAGAAAAAAGAAAAAGAAAGACAACCCGGCTGTGGTATAACCCCACAGGCAAAATTGGGATCCCCGCTGTGAGAAAACCTTTCGAGGCTCGCAGACAAAAGTTAGGGGAAGGTACCTGGCGAAAACCCATTCGGGCGCCAGACTACCCAAAATATATTTTGCTTATGACGGAATGCTAACTCACCTTAGGGTCGGTTATGCGCAGCAATTTCGATTGCTTCTCGAGGCAAAATAAACCCATGTTCCCTAATACCCAAAATATATTTTTTGCTTATGACGGAATGCTAACTCACCTTAGGGTCGGTTATGCGCAGCAATTATGATTGCTTCTCGAGGCAAAAAAAAAAAAGCAAAAAAGTAAATAAAAAAAAAAAGAAAAAAAAAAGAAAAAGAAAGAAAACCCGGCTGTGGTATAACCCCACAGGCAAAATTGGGATCCCCGCTGTGAGAAAACCTTTCGAGGCTCGCAGGCAAAAGTTAGGGGAAGGTACCTGGCGAAAACCCATTCGGGCGCCAGACTACCCAAAATATATTTTGCTTATGACGGAATGCTAACTCACCTTAGGGTCGGTTATGCGCAGCAATTTCGATTGCTTCTCGAGGCAAAATAAACCCATGTTCCCTAATACCCAAAATATATTTTTTGCTTATGACGGAATGCTAACTCACCTTAGGGTCGGTTATGCGCAGCAATTTCGATTGCTTCTCGAGGCAAAAAAAAAAAGCAAAAAGAGCAAAAAGTAAAAAAAAAGAAAAAAAAAAAACCCGGCTGTGGTATAACCCCACAGGCAAAATTGGATCGCCGCTGTGAGAAAACCTTTCGAGGCTCGCAGGTAAAAGTTAGGGGAAGGTATCTGGTGAAAACCCATTCGGGCGCCAAACTACCCAAGAAATATTTTGCCCATGACGGAATGCTAACTTACCTTAGAGTCGGTTATGCGCGTCAATTTCGATTGCTTCTCGAGGCAAAATAAACCCATAGCCCCCAATACCCAGAACCCATTGTCAGGTTGATTTAGTTCTTCCTAAACCAAGTTCTACCGAGCACTTTTATATTGACCGCCATGTCGTTAAACTGAGCAACCCATATTCAATCGACCGCCATGTCACTAAACTGAGCACTTTTATATCGACCGCCATGTCGTTAAACTGAGCAACCCATATTCAATCGACCGCCATGTCACTAAACTGAGCACTTTTATATCGACCGCCATGTCGTTAAACTGAGCAACCCATATTCAATCGACCGCCATGTCACTAAACTGAGCACTTTTATATCGACCGCCATGTCGTTAAACTGAGCAACCCATATTCAATCGACCGCCATGTCACTAAACTGAGCACTTTTATATCGACCGCCATGTCGTTAAACTGAGCAACTCATATTCAATCGACCGCCATGTCACTAAATTGAGCACTTTTATATCGACCGCCATGTCGTTAAACTGAGCAACCCATATTCAATCGACCGCCATGTCACTAAACTGAACACTTTTATATCGACCGCTATGTCGTTAAACTGAGCAACCTATATCCAATCGACCGCTATGTCGTTAAACTGAGCAACCCATATCCAATCGACCGCCATGTCACTAAACTGAACACTTTTATATTGACCGCTATGTCGTTAAACTGAGCAACCTATATCCAATCGACCGCCATGTCGTTAAACTGAGCAACCCATATTCAATCGACCGCCATGTCATTAAACTGAGCACTTTTATATCGACCGCCATGTCGTTAAAATGAGCAACCCATATTCAATCGACCGCCATGTCACTAAACTGAGCACTTTTATATCGACCGCCATGTCGTTAAAATAAGCAACCCATATTCAATCGACCGCCATGTTACTAAACTGAGCACTTTTATATTGACCGTCATGTCGTTAAACTGAGCAACCCATATTCAATCGACCGCCATGTCACTAAACTGAGCAATTTTATATCGACCGCCATGTCGTTAAACTGAGCAACTCATATTCAATCGACCGCCATGTCATTAAACTGAGCACTTTTATATTGACCGACATGTCGTTAAACTGAGCAACCCATATTCAATCGACCGCCATGTCACTAAACTGAGTACTTTTATATTGACCGCCATGTCGTTAAACTGAGCAACCCATATTCAAGCAACCCATATTCAATCGACCATCATGTCACTAAACTGAGCACTTTTCTATCGACTGCCATGTCGTTAAACTGAGTATCCAATCCAACTGACCGCCATTGAATGCCTATAGTGCGGTGATAATCTTAAATAAAAAAGGAGGGAGTAAAAAAAAAAAAAAAAAAAAAAGAAATTTGTGAAAAATGGGGAGCGAATAAAAGTAATGATGTGAAATAGAACATGCATCTTTTCACCGTACTCGTGACTCGTACGACGAAAAGCTGGGGGACATTTTGTTGGTGCTAAAAAAAATTTTTTTAAAAAAAAAGAATAAAAAGGGGAAAGATTATGGTTGGCCCAATATTTGGGCTTATTTTCTTGGGTTCTATATATTTTTAATTCTAATAGGCCTCATATGAGCCCAGGCATAATTTGGGCCCAATAGATTTAGGCCCTCTTAATAGGCCCTATTTATGAACATAAGCTTGTGGGCCTCATGAAAGTCTATTGAAATTTTGAGCCTATTTAATAATTCGGGCCTCATTTCAGCCCAATGAATATTATTATTTATGCCCAACAGGCTCTATCAAAGTGGGCCCAATCTCAGCCCACCCTATTTGATGACAGCCCACATTCGGAAATTCAAGTGAATTTTTAAAATCCCCAATCTCATACAAAATTTGATTTCGAATTTTAAATTCCCAACCGACAAGAAAATATTTCTCATCTCATACATATCCTTTTCCATTCAAAATTCGATTTCGAATTTTGAACCCCAACCAACTCCCAAAATATCTCATTCCCCAACCAATCACATCCACATCCCAAGATTCGATTTTTGAATTTCAAAAGTTAAAATTTTGAATTTTTAAACCCCCAACCAACTAGAAAATATCTTTCCTTCCAACAACCCGATTCAAAATTCAATTTTGAATCCCCAACCAACTCCTCAAAATATCTCTCGCCTAACCCCACGAATCGCTCCAATCCCAAAATATCTCATACCCTCAACGGTTTCTCAGACCATTCCCATTATAAATAGAGGATAAGAAAATAAGACAAAAAAAAAGAGTACGATACCACCATAACTATACGCCATTCTACGTACAAAAAAGGAGAGATTTTTCTACCGTACCGTTCCATCCTATCCCTTATCCAAATTTTCCCCCGATCTAATCACAGGTAAAATAAATAAATAAATAAAAAAACTCCCTCTCCCCTTAGCCGTACGGCTATGAGGGGGAGAGGGAGATCTCCTCTCTCTCTTCCCTCTAAATAAAAAAAAAAATAAAATCTCTTTCTTCTTTTCTTTTTTTCTTCTTTATTATTTATTTGGGCCCCGCACTTGTCACGCCGCTATCGCCATCCGACGACGTCACCGCCAAATCTCATCTAGACGTCTTCGATGGGAGAGGGGAGGAGGATCGATGATCCTCCGTTTCTTCGGACCTCTCTATACCCCATTCGAAGCCGTTAATTAACGGGACGGGTGGTTCACATGTCACATTGCCGCAATCGTCATCTACACTGCAGTTTGACATTTTTCGAAGGGAGAGGGGAGGGGAACCAACGGCTCCCCGTTTCTTCGGACCCTTCAACTCCTTTGGAGAGTGTCAAATCGAGCCTGCTAAAAATATTACAAAATTGCATAGAGCCGTCTCGGATGATTTCTTCGGACATCCGAGCTCCGGTTTCTTTGTTTCGATCCAAACCGGCTTGTATGATCCAAAATTAAAATTGCAAATAAAGTTCAAAAGGGAAATCAAATCGCAATTTTAAAAAGGGAATTTCTTCGGACCCCAAAATTAAAATTGCAAATAAAGTTCAAAAGGGGATTTCTTCGGACCCCAAATCAAATCGCAATTTTAAAAAGGGGATTTCTTCGGACCCCAAAATTAAAATTGCAAATAAAGTTCAAAAGGAGATTTCTTCGGACCCCAAATCAAATCGCAATTTTAAAAAGGGGATTTCTTCGGACCCCAAAATTAAAATTGCAAATAAAGTTCAAAAGGGGATTTCTTCGTACCCCAAATCAAATCGCAATTTTAAAAAGGGGATTTCTTCGGACCCCAAAATTAAAATTGCAAATAAAGTTCAAAAGGGGATTTCTTCGGACCCCAAATCAAATCGCAATTTTAAAAAAGGGGATTTCTTCGGACCCCAAAATAAAATTGCAAATAAAGTTCAAAAGGGGATTTCTTCGGACCCCAAATCAAATCGCAATTTTAAAAAGGGGATTTCTTCGGACCCAAAAAAAAAAAAAAATTAAATTGCAAATAAAGTTCAAAAGGGGATTTCTTCGGACCCCAAAATCAAATTGCAATTAAATCGAAAATGGGATTTCTTCGGACCCCAAAATCAAAATCGCAATTTAAAAGAAAAAAGGGATTTCTTCGGACCCTTAACTCAAATTGCAAAAAAGAGGCTTTCTTCGGACCTCAAATTCAAATAAAAATAAATTCAAAGGAATATGCAAAATGGCCGCAAATAAATTAAATTTAATGTTGACCCAGAATTCCGGCCCAGTCAACATTATGAGCTCCAATTCAAGCCCAGTCAATATACAGGCCCAGTCAATATTCGTGTTCTAATCCTGGCCCAGTCAACATTTTGGGTTCCAATTCAGACCCAGTCAATAAGCAGGCCCAGAATGGCTCAGCTTAATTACGGGCTCCAATTCAGGCCCAATCGAGAAGTAACAACCCAAATCCATTCTAACCCAATATGATAATCCAAACTCATTCTAGCTCCATATAATCCAAACCCAACCAAGTCCACATAAAATCTAAACCCATTCTAGCTCCAAATGAAAATCCAAACCCAAGCCTAAACCCAATCAAACCCTCTCATGAAAATCCAAATAAAATGCAAACCCAAACCCAAACCTATTCTAGCCCAAAATGAAAACCCAAACCTAAACCCAATCAAACTATAAAATCCAAACCAAACCCAATTATTCCACAATGAAAATCCAAACCCATCTAAATCCAAACTCATTCTAGCCCACAATAAAAATTCAACCTACATCTAGTCCACAATAAAAGTCTAACCCAATCTAACCCAACCCAATCTAGTCCACAAATAAAACCCAGCCCATAAAACCACTAAGGCCCAAAGAGCATCAAACCCAATCATGAACCAATTCCATACCCAAATCCCATGGATCATAAACCAAAATTTATGGATCATGAACCAAATCCCATACCCAAACCTCATGAGCCATGAACCAAATTTCATGAATCATGAACCAATTCCATACCCAAATCTCATGGACCATGAACCAAATTCCATGGATCATGAACCAAATCTCATACTCAAATCTCATGAGCCATGAATAAAATCCCCTACACCAAACCTCATACACCAAGTTCATGAATCATACATCAAATCTTATGCCCAAGTTTATGAACCAAATCTCATGAACCATACACCAAATTCCATATCATACACCAATTCTTATGAACTATGCCAAATCCCATACACCAAGTTCATGAACCAAATCTCATGAACTTAATCTCATAAAATCATATACCAAATTCCATACACCAAGTTCATGAACCAAATCTCATGAACCAAATCTCATGAACCAAATTCCATACACCAAGTTCATGAACCAAATCTCATGAACCATAAACCATATACCAAATCCCATACACCAAGTTCATGAACCAAATCTCAAAAATCATACGCCAAATTCCATGAGCCATACACCAAATGTCATTAACCATACACCAAGTTCATGAAGTAAACCTCATGGACCATATATCAAACCTCATGAGCCATACACCAAATCTCATGAACCATGAACCACACTAAGTTCATGAATCAAATCCAACTCTTATGAGCCATACCAAGTTCATACGATGTCCTCTGGGGGGGGGGGGGGGGGGTGGGGGGGGGGGGGGGGGGGGGGGGGGGGGGGGGGGTGGGGGGGGGGGGGGGGGGGGGGGGGGGGGGGGGGGGGGGGGGGGGGGGGGGGGGGGGGGGGGGGGGGGGGGGGGGGGGGGGGGGGGGGGGGGGGGGGGGGGGGGTGGGTTTGGGGGGGGGGGGGGGGGGGGGGGGGGGGGGGGGGGGGGGGTGGGGGGGGGGGGGGGGGGGGGGGGTGGGGGGGGGGGGGGGGGGGGGGGGGGGGGTGGGGGGGGGGGGGGTGGGGGGGGGGGGGGGGGGGGGGGGGGGGGGGGGGGGGGGGGGGGGGGGGGGGGGGGGGGGGGGGGGGGGGGGGGGGGGGGGGGGGGGGGGGGGGGGGGGGGGGGGGGGGGGGGGGGTGGGGGGGGGGGGGGGGGGGGGGGGGGGGGGGTGGGGGGGGGGGGGGGGGGGGGGGGGGGGGGGGGGGGGGGGGGGGGGGGGGGGGGGGGGGGGGGGGGGGGGGGGGGGGGGGGGGGGGGGGGGGGGGGGGGGGGGGGGGGGGGGGGGGGGGGGGGGGGGGGGGGGGGGGGGGGGGGGGGGGGGGGGGGGGGGGGGGGGGGGGGGGGGGGGGGGGGGGGGGGGGGGGGGGGGGGGGGGGGGGGGGGGGGGGGGGTGGGGGGGGGGGGGGGGGGGGGGGGGGGGGGGGGGGGGGGGGGGGGGGGGGGGGGGGGGGGGGGGGGGGGGGGGGGGGGGGGGGGGGGGGGTGGGGGGGGGGGGGGGGGGGGGGGGGGGGGGGGGGGGGGGGGGGGGGGGGGTTGGGGGGGGGGGGGGGGGGGGGGGGGGGGGGGGGGGGGGGGGGGGGGGGGGGGGGGGGGGGGGGGGGGGGGGGGGGGGGGGGGGGGGGGGGGGGGGGGGGGGGGGGGGGGGGGGGGGGGGGGGGGGGGG